>MAYD01764903.1:0-21054 GCA_001909325.1 Ruellia speciosa
GATGTAATGCCCCAATTGCTAATGGATGCGCTATACTATACTGACTAATCTAAATTGATGGCCAAAAAATTTAAATTCATAGTATAAGGCAAATAGAACAACACATAGACAAATAGTACAAATAAATATTTTCAATTCTTGAATTAAGTGTTTTCATGTAGGAAAAACAGTAATATATATTCCATAAGGAACAAATAGTCAGTTAGGTACATGTGAAGTGAAATAAAACGATATAACACTTCACCGCCTAGTTCAAAAGTACTACAAGTATCATATCGACAAGTATAACAAGTCCTAACAAAAAACAAATAAAGTAAACTGGTCATCTCGCACCCAACCAGAATGTGCTAATCCTATATAGCAGGATCACTTGTAAAAGTTAAACATAAAAATGTAGGTTAGCAAAAGTTGAATAAGAGGCTCCCGAAGGCGAAATCCTCTTTTAAGAGGTTTTGTAACACGGGCATGTAATCATATAATATAAAATAATAAATATATCATATTGAATAGGTTAGTAAATAAATACTGAATTAAAATGCACATGATACACGTCCCTAGCATACACCTATCTATCTAAATGTAATACAGCAGATAATCATACTTAGTGCACATCCTACAGACATCTCACCCGCCGGTATCAAATAAAAACTTATGATGTGTATTCAACTACCCCGGAGAATGTTATAGGGACCAATCAAATCAAAGGCTCAACAACCACGAATCATATTATCCTGCTGAGCTCGTTGGCTAGCCTGGTCGTCCCAGGCCTCTCACCTGGCGGTTTGACTAAAAATCGTCTCAAATCACAATCTAGGCAACAATGGCAAAAATCAGTGTTTGCCCAAACGATGCCTTTCCAAACTCAAATTTCCAGCAGTATTTCAGTGCAAAATCAAAAGCCTTGTCCAATCAGAACCTTTATTTTTACTCAAAACAGTATTTCCAAGTCAAACATTATCCTCTGGGGGTTTTCTAATAAATAGATTTATTTAAAAGTTCTTTGAAAGCTTTTTCAGCAATGATCCATAGTAGACCAAAACGGTCCAGTATAGTGATGAAAGTCAGTATTAGCCAAAATTAGTAAAAGAACTCGTTCCCCTAAATGTCATATAAAATTATCAAACCCAACATAAATAAAGAAATCTCGAGTCAGTGCATCATGCGCAATATAATCACAGTAAATGATCAGGTCAATCAATACAATAGTACAAAACAGTGCAAAATATTAGTATCACATGCACGAGTCCAAATAGTCCAAGTTAGGCAACACGCATGGTATTAGCCATGGTTCTCACAAACTATGGGCTAGACTGTGATCTCACAGTCAACGGTCAAAAGGAAGTACGTGCGTTTTTTTCCCGCGGTACTCAGGTACCGTAGCATATACTGTGCGGGCTCTAGCCAAACCGGCCTTCAAACGCGAACAGAGGCACTGCGGTATTCACTGTTGTTTTTAAGAAACCGCGTGCTAAACCGCGTCTGTATAAACAATGTAAAAAAATTCAACAAAAATTTCATGAAACTCAACATGACATGCTTATTCTAAATCCATAAAAGGAACTCGTTGCCTAGTTTTTTTAAGCGACGAGAAAATTGTTGAAAGTTCAAAGAAAACCTAAAATATAGTATCAAACAACCCACTTCCACGAGTTCTATAGAATTCATTACAAGTTCAAACCAAAATCCATTAATACCTATAGAAAGTACTCTCAACAATCTAAAACTTACTTGAAGAGATCGAAGGCAAAATCTATCTTTACCACTTTAGAATTCTACCCTAAAAATAGCTACTCGACATTGTCACAGTCAACTTCCCAGTCTCAGAAAGCGATGGATTTAAGTCGAAACACCAATTCCAACCAATCTAAATGATAGTACTAAATGCATAAAATAATTTACCTTAAGGAGTTGAAGCCTAACATCGTTTAGAAGTAGGAGAAAATTATTCCTCAAGTTCCTTCACCACTAACTCGTTTGCTCAAGCTCACCTCCTTGTTTCACCATCCAAAAAGGGAGAATAATTGCTGGAAAAATGGTTGTATTCGTCCTTAAGAAGTAAGTAAGGAAGTTAGGATAGGAATTGTAATTTTTAGAATAAGAAAAATGATTAGATTAAATCCTGTGGTCCTGGAAAATCGCAACCAAAACTGCAACCTCTTGGGCTAGGTGGCCCAAGTTCGGGCCAACCAGTGAAATAGAGGAAAAATTACATAAAGGCCATTGTAGGCCCAAATTAAGGTCCAGGTCCGTTACTACCACGTCAAAAAATTTTCACATGATCCTCGTCCAAAAGAAATTACACAGGAAATTAAATCAGGATTTTCGGGGTATTACAATTGATAAGTAAGATTTGAATATACTTTCTTCGATTTTAATTAAATGTTACGTTTGGTTGGACACCAGATTTAAGGTAGTGAGATAAATAATGTATTGTAAAAGTGGATAAAGAAAATATGTGAAATAACATAAGCTAAACAGTAATATAAAATATAGGAAAGATAGACCGAAATAACATAAGCTAAACAATAAGCAACAAGAATAAAAATTTAATATAAAATAAAGTATCACACCGTCTCATACCGGTGCTTTTCAACCACAGTATATATTAATGTACGTGATGCGTGGCCTAACACACTTATCTACTCAAAATGCAATGCAATCTAAGCACGTTCTACCTACCACAAAGGTAATATGATTCCCAACATTTCGAGGCATCCATCAGTGCCCTCCAGAAATGCTCCAAGAAACCACATCTCAGCATTCTACCACCTCCAGGCAAACATAGCTAGGTTGGGAATAATCAACATGCATCATGCAAATAGAAGCATCATAGTATAACAGACAAAACTTATCACAGCCACATATGGCACAACATCTCAGCATATAACATAATATGTGTATCAATAACCTATCATCGCTAGGTTGATATGCATCAGGCTCTAGCCTATAGATAGTTCAACAATCACATGCTTAATTCTAGTATCTTAAGCATTCAACAATTTCATGCTTGTATTCTTTGGATACTTGAATTTAAAAGTCTAGCTCTATGGTTCATTTCGTCAATGAAATTAATGTCACGTTGGTGAAGGTCGTTCATTAAGTTAACAGTTAATCATATTTCACAGTACCGTCACATGTAATAAATAGCATAACAGCTCAAGCATAGTATCATAGCTAATAAATTCCAACAATTCACAAGCAGGGATGTAATACACGGTATTACCATTAATAATAATTCAAATTTAAAATTCTTTGAAATTGAGTAAATTTTTTTTGCAAATTAGTTATTTGAAGCACGAAATGGAATTGGAACAGATTTGATAATCCAGATTCAGGAGACTCGTCATGATTTTCAGTCGAAGCTTGACATGAGATTTATGATAAATATGGGAGAATTTACCGAGAATTAATTTATGAGAATTGAAGGTCTTGTAAATTAAAAATTAATTTATTTTGAGGTAGAGGATTTTTGTGGAGTGAGTCACAAATTTAAAATCACAATTTGAAGGAAATTAATTCTATGTGATAAATTAATTAATTTTTGAAAGAGGAATTAAATAAATAAATTTATCACACGAGAAATGAGCCAATAAAATAATTGAAATCAATTAAATATACATGTCCAGAAATTAATGGGTTGATGGGCCAAAGAAAGAAATTTAAAAGGGGAAAAGGTAATGGGCCTCATGGGCCATCAGACATTCAGATTTCAGGCGATGGATTAGAGGGGCTTTTGAGCCCACTTCATTGCACCCCAATTGCAATACCACAATCCCTTCTCACTCCCTCTTGCGAATTCCAGAATACTCTTCTCTTCTGAACCCTTGTGCGCCGTCTCTTTCACCCATTGAAACCCTTTTTGAATCTCTGCAAATCTACCATCACCAATTTTGTCTCTACTATCCTCTTTGAGATATGTGAGGTTTTCTACTCCCCTTGTCCTTCTTTGCCGATTCGGTTGTTTTGGGGAAGGATGGGTTTGAGATCGTGTGGTCACACGCGAAGGAGGATTCAAGATGTTCTCTTCAAGATTCGTGAGTTTAAAGCTTGGGAAGTTTGAAGTTAGACATTCGAGTCTTGCGTGGGTAACACGCAGTTCACAAAGTCTCGAAGTCTTTTACTTCTCTTGTTTTGGGGGTTTTTGCCGTGTGCCCTTTTGCCCAAAGGAGATGGGTTTTAAAAGTTGAAGGATTGTGAGGGATAAAACTTCAAATTTGAAGTTAGATTTCCAAGATATGAAGTTGAACCAAGTTAATACTTGAAGTGTATGGATTAATTCTTGATTCGGAGTTTGAAATGGTTGAAGGTTGGGTTGAGATGGCCTATTTAAAAAGGGCAACTCCCTCCCTCTTGGTGCATATTGCTGCTGCCGTTGTCCCAAACTCTATGAAGGTAAAAGCCCTAACTCTACATTCTCGGCACTGTGTTTTTTATTTTGGGTTTTGACAAATTTCCTGTGACGATTCTAGTGTGAACCGAGGATGTGGGTGTTGAGTTTGTGTGCCTGATGAAAGGCCTTCTATGGCTGAGGGTGTGGACTGTTGTGGTGTTGGTTCTTTTGCCCGATGAAGGGATTTAAGTTTCGATGTAATGCCCTAAAAATTTGAGACTTGACCTTGATCTTTTCATTTTGCAATTCAGGGACATCGTCGTGCGCTCAAGATTTGTAGATAGGATGATGTATGGCATGTATGATTTTATCGGATTGAAGGTTTGAGGTAATTCTTGTACCATCTTCTTCCTAGATTTTTTAGCTTCATTTAGACCTCACTTCATTTGAGACTGCAGTTTTTAGCCCGCAGAATTCGATACCGTGTTGAATACCGCGGGTGCCAAGGCGGTGGTTTTTCAAATATTTCTTGATGCCTTGACCTTTTACACGTCATTTTTCCCCTTTCCAGTGGTTAGCTCGACAGAAAGCTTGGGAATATAAGAAGAAACAAGTAGGTGCTTTGAACAAACAATGAGGTGAAGTTGCTAACTTTGGGGTGATTTTTCTTAGCGAAGGAGAGAGTTTTTGAGCTTGGTTTCTTCAGGTAAGTTCTAGTACCTGTTCCATATTACAATACCCATGGATTGGAATTCGTATTTGGGGAACATTGAGCTCAAAGTCGACTGATTATTAAAGTCATGCTGTGACATATTCAAGTTGGTGTTTTGGGAGCTGATTTTCGATAGGCTACAATTTGGTAAGTTGTTGTCCTTGGATTCTAGTTTCCAGAAGTGTTTTTGGATTTTGAATTGGATGAGTATTGAATTCTGTAGAGGCTCTTGAAGTTGACTGGTTCGTGCAAGAGACTAGGGTTTTCAACACCTTGGGGTGCGATTTCAACAAGGGTTTAGAATCAAGCAAGGGATTAATTTTATGTTTCTGGAAAGTTCTTTGGATGTTGTTTAATTCTGAAAAATTTTGTTGATTTGGCCTCTGTTTTAACCCCGCAATTTTCACAGCGGTATTCGATACCGCGACTCAATACCACGGGAAACTGGGCATGGTCTGATTTTGGTATTGCCATGGTTTTAGACCTCGGTTTCGGTCATATTGATGAATACCGCGATGTATGGCATTTGATATATGATGTGGTTTGATTTCTGACATTGCCTATTTTGAAATACGTGCACTCGATTATACCGTAGTTGCTGGTAGAGTGAACTTATCTGACTGCGAGTAGATATTAAATGTTGAGAATGTCTGATGACTATCGTTTGAATTATTGAACTGATGATTTGGCCCGTTTGACCAATTGAACATTGTTGCGTTATCATGACTTGGCCCGTTTGGCCATGTGCTGTGTTCGAGTATCACATTTTGGCTTGTTTGGCTGTGTTGCATTATGAAATGATTTTGGCCCAATTGGCCTGTCTTCTGACGAGATTTCGTGTGGGGCAGTGTGACCCATGCTTATTAAAATGCGTTTTGGCTAGCTGAGCCGCTGTGTTAAACTAGTTTTGGTAAAAGGCCCTGAGGGGCGTACGCTGATGATTTCGCCCCGAGCAGGCTGGGTTGAGTGTGTTACTGACTTCTGTGTGTGTGCAGGTTGACTTGACAAGAGGATAGCTCATGCGAGGGCCCAGTGTCGTATTGGGTTGTGATTGAGATTGGCGCGAACCCTAGAAAAGCCTGGTCCTGTCCCCTTGAGTTGGGAAGGCTTGGGGGTCCCCGGAGTGTCCTTGAAAATGCTGCCAGTAGGTTGTGCGCTAGACATGCTACTTATTGCATCTGTATTTATAGGTTAGATAGATGCATGTTAGGGTCATGCATCACTTGCACTTTAAATTCTGTATTTATTTATTGTTTTTTGCGTATTCTTATACCCGTGTTATGTGCCGGTTATTACTGTATGTGGTTATGTGTTTGTCAAGGGGAAACTTTGTTCTTATAAAACTGTTCTTCTTAAAGAGGCTTTCGCTTACGGGGACACCCCTTGTTCAACTTTTGCTGACCCCTAAGTGTTTATTCTTTTCAGGTGATACTGACGGGCGTGGCTAGAGGCATGCAAGGATCGCGGGGTTGAGCGAACTTACATCTTATGTACTAGTATATTAGGTGTTGTAGTACTTGTTCACTGTTGTGTCGTGACTCGGATGTTTTGACGTTTCAGTTATATGATTTATGTTTAGATATTCAACATTAATTTATGTTAATGGTTAATTGAATGAATATTTTACATGCCTTGTGCTGAGGACCTCAAACTAATTGGCCACTAGTCTAGGCTACTCAGTATGGCGTGGCACTCCGGTGGAAGCCGAGGCGTTACATCCGAGGGATTGGATGCAAAATACTCCATCTGTTTCCCCCTTTGAGTGTAGGTTTTGGAGGCATTGATGTGTGTTTTAGTGTTGGTGTTGTTTTCCAGTTGCATACCGTGTGTGCATTCTGGTTTTGCTTCAGTTTGGTGTTTGATTGTTTGTCCAATTTTACTTTTTCCCCCCTTATCAATCTTTGGATTCAACTTTTAGGGTTAGAAGACATTTAAGATTGGGATCAGGATTGGCCAATGAAAAAAAGGTCGAGACCGATCCGAAGCCCCCAAATTATTGGATTTCAAGGTTGGTTTGTTGAAATGTTGTTGAGGCAGTGTGCGTGGTGTTCTATAAATTTGTTATGTGTTCTGCATTTAGTTCATTAGTTTAGTTCTGTTTGATCCATCATTGCAAAGTATAAAGTTGTTTAAGGTTTGGATCGGACCTAAACTAATTAAATGATATGGGCCGAATTAATTGGAATTTTAGAACTTGGGCCTTGAGGACTGGGCTTGAGAAATTAAGATTGTTGGGCTCTTGGCATGGGCCTGCCAAGTGGGCACTAGTGGTTGGACCTGAATAAATTAAGGATTTGGGCGCGGGCCTTGGCATCTTGGGCTGTCCAAATTAATTAATTAATTGAACTCAAAGTCTGAAATGGAAAAATGAAGTCTGATCCAGTGGATTTGAAGTCTGAAATCAGAAATAAGTAATGGGCATTGGCCCGTTGGACTTAATAGATGAGACTACTATATTAGTTTCCTGTGATGACGAAAAGGGGTATTCGAGCAGATGCTACACTTAAACTCCTCTGAGCAATAAGATTAAAGTGTAAACCAATTTAATCACTTGAAGAGTTATTAATTAATTTAATTGTTTGAAGGACAATTAAATAACAGAATTCAACAAATAGAAATAGGGTCATGCCCTAATTGTTGAAACCAACCCCTTTACATTTTAAAATTATCCGTACACATTTAATGTCTATAGTCTGATAAGACTAATATTGGAAATGAATGATTGGCCGAGACCTTTTTAGACTTGTAGGATATCCCAATTCCTGTAGCTGTTAGCGCTGTGCTAGAGTTGGACTTAGAGTTTTTGTTGCAGTTAGAAGACTGTTGATTAATGTAAGGAAAACTACATTAGGGCAACCATAAGTCCCACATTAATTATTAAAGCACAGATTCTTATTCGGTCCGGTAAATTTAAATATTGCATGTCAATAAATTATTTTATTTACATGCATTATTAAATTTATTCCTGAAATTTTCAGCTTAAATAATTTATTTATTTAAATTCTGCTGATTGATTTATTTATTTATCCTTTGATTGGATTACCTGAAATATGTGTCATTGTAAACAGATGTATAATAAACCCTTATATGAAATTAGTATCGCTTGTAAAATATTTAGCTTACTGATTACGATCGAGAGATCTTTATATCCTCGTATCGGATTAGGCTATGACAATACTCAAATGAATGAAATGACTAATCGAATTACTTAATGTATCATATTAAAAGATGTAATTACGTAAATAAGAACAAATAGTGGAGACCCAATATATTTGCTTTTGGGTAGATCCCCATCAGCATAAACCACTAGGGAATTCAGTTCCAAGTAACCCCATTCTACTCATTTGGAGTCGCTCCCTGTATATGAAGTTTATCGGTAATTTAAGAATAGAAGAGGAAAGGTGTCGGTCGTGTGGGGTTTGTACCACATGCTTTGGATCCCGCTCTTATCCTAACTTTTCTGAGTCGTGAACCAGTGGATTCACGTGTCATTTATGATACGATCAAATTATCGCATCATAGTTCCTTCTCAAGATTGATTGAGACTGCCTATGTTTTGTTACGTCGTTTGGGTGATTCCAACTGTACTAGGCTTAGGTTCGTCAAGATTGATTATTTATTTAAAGGAGAAATCGGGTAACCAGGTGGGGTTCCTGACTATCTATGCCACTCTTTAGATTTGCTAAATTTCCAGATTAGTGGAGTACGCTAAGTGGGGGCTATTAAATCGTGACAGATGTCATGGATAGAGTCCTGAGATGTACTGCAAATTGAGTTGTGGGTTTAGTGATTAACCATGTGTGTAGTCATGGCTAGCAGTTCCGTTCAAGACACACACTTTGAGCTTGAGTACGTGGATCTGGTAGGGGGTTTAGGGTGTTTCTTGTTGCATAAGTTTCAATACATGTTTTTAAGTTGCTATCGCTTATCTCATTTGAACTTGTGCATTCGCATAACATGATTTTCAACTTATGCCTGTTGCATAGTATTTTAAAGTCAACCAGTTTATCAGTATTTATGGAGATATTGCCAACTGGTCAGCATGACTTGTGTGAATTGCATAACTTGTTTGGTGTGCTTTCCTTACTTAGTCTCACGACTAACGATGCTATTCAATGCATCTCAGGTGGAACTTCAAGCTGCGAGGAGAAACCTCCAGCGGATCAGTAGGGGGCGAATTAGAATTCGCGGGTTTTTGAGTGAGGTCGAGTGAACCCCTGTTATGATTATGTTGTGTTAATGCTATGTTTGGTTGCAGGGCTTCATTTTGATTTTTACACTTGAACCTCTTATGTAATTCATTAAATCGGCTTCTACTAAATGGATGAGTCCCGATATAAGACAATTATGACACCAAATACTATTTTATAATCAATTCCGCACTTAATCTACTTTCCTTTATGTGACTTATTTTATAAAATGCTGAGTTGTGATAAGAGGGAACGTAGCTTCCTGAAATCCAGCGTACTCTGATAGGACATATGATTTAGCCTGAGCACTCAGGCTTACTTGGAGTTTAGGATAGATTCCCTTAGTAAGTTGGGTGTGACGCGGTTCAGGGAATTCGGGGTGTTACAAGGGATTCAACAGCACAAAACATGGCAACCCATGAAATCTCATCGGCAGTATCACATACTGCGTGTTTGGCAGAGATGGGTTCCTGAACTCCCGTAGTATCCATCCTGCGGGGCGATACCGTGGACAGAAATTGAATAGGGTAGGTTCGACGTCCCATGCCTGAAAATCATCTAAACTATCATTTACTTGGGTTAGTGGAGATTCAAAACAACACTCTTGGCAATGCATAATTCACAACCCTTCCCAGGTGATCTGCAATGATGGGACTTACGTCCAATCAGGGCGTTCCAACCACAATACCACAACACACACTTGAAATTGACTCTTGATCAAACCCCTCCAAGCCACATGCCACATAAAGAGGAAAAAGGTGAATTCCCAATCTGCATATGACAAAAAACAACCACTGATGAAAAAAAAATAGGGTATTTATAGAGCCCTGACTGAGCTTGAAGCCTAAAGCAGCCCGCTAGGCCGGCCACCCGCAGTATCCATTCCGCGGCCCAAAACTGTGGAAAACTAGGCGGTAGAAATGGGTATTGCATATTATAAAAATACGATAAAGATTTGTTAATATTTTATGCATATACAATATATTTTTATATATTATTTTTAAAAAATATATTTTTAGCAATTTTATCTATGGTTAAGTTGTTAAAATACAATTCTATCATGACTACCCGTGTGGAGATTATACTGACTATGAGAATGATATGTAATATTGAATCATTATCCTATTCCCATTCCATTCCTCCATACCAGCCATAGCTTGAGAGATAACAATTAAGGGGGCTAAATTGATATGATTAAGAAGTTTGGAGGCAATTTCTATCCAATTAAAAATTTGGGAGTAACTTGATATTCCTTATAAAATTTGAGGGCATATTGAATTTAGCCCTATATTATGAATTAAATATGTTCGGTTCATTGAAAATATAATATTTCTTTTGAGTATATTACTGTTCGAAAATGGATGCCTATACGACGAATACAAAAAGGAATAAAGAGGAGGAAAATGTGACTGTAGGGAATCAAACCCCCAAACCTAAGGTTGAGAGCATGAGGGCTTAACCAATTATCCCTAAAAATATAATATTAACTAGAATGATTATTTAATATTTTGTTAAATTTAATTTTTATTAATTCTAAACTCTTTTTAAATTAACCATATTTATTAATTTGATTATTTTTGTATAGAAAATTGTTTAAGGTGATGAAATGTAAAGGAAGAGGGGTTAATTGAGTGAGTAAAATTTGCTATCAATCTATTTTCTTGCCTTGTCCATTGCCACCTCGTATATGTTTAGTACAAGAATCACTTTGGACGTTGAAAAAAATAATGTTAGGACTCACTTAGTGTTGCGGGAAAATACTTTTTAACTTTGAAAATGACTTGTATAAAATACACAAATTTATAAGACATTTTTTTGAAAACGTTAAAAAGAAAACACCAAAAACAAAATTTAGCTTAATCCACCAGCAGCCATAACAGTCTCATAATTTAACTCACCATCTCCTTTATTACATATCACATCATTTTTCTTTTTCAATTTCAAAATAATATTTTTATTTTCTTATTTAGTAATTTTGCTATTTTATAATTAAAAAATATATACCGATTCCTCTCATTTTTCTTTAAGGAATTCTCATTTCTCATTTCTTTTATTCTTCGCTTCTCTTTAAAAATTATATGGAAATAAAATAATATTAGCTTTTAGAAATATTTTAAAATATAGTACTAGTATCTGTTTTTATAAAATTTCCACTACCAAATGATGTTGATAACAATTATTATAAATACAAAATATTCCTTACCAAAATTAACACGTGCTAAATTGTGAATCCATCCCCCTTTCACAAAATCCTAATTTGGTAAATCACGTATGCTCATTGCGGGATCCTCTTTGATTCCACGAGCTGTAAACCCTTAATCCAATTGCACTTCTCGTCGACATTTGTACATGTGAATTTCATGCTTCGTAAATTTGAATGCTGTAAGATGATCCGAAAATGACTTTTTACTACTCAGAATTCACTCCAGGCGTTTCGAGAATCAGGATGCCGACAATGGACGACACGAACGCCTCCTGGCGTCATCTCCAATTAAAAAAGTTAGTGAAATCCCTCGCAAATACTAGTAACAAGTTGTTCACGGGAAAAATCCTGCTTTTCTGTAATAGCTATTTTTAGTGTCACTGGATTTTTTTTTTTACCACTCACTTTCAGCACATATTTGGTTACTGAAGACTTATCCCTTTTCCCTCAGTCTCCTGCTTACATATTTATAGCAAAAATCTTTACGGATAGCATGACGAAGATTTTTCGCTGTTAAGGAGTAAAGTGTGTGTTTATTCTAGAGTTTCTGTGGCTGGGGGTAGGAGTTTGGAGTTTGGAACAGCAACTTGGTTAAAAAATTGGGTTAAAAGAGGTGGGAGTGATGGGGGTGCTGTACGATGATGCTGTGATTATCAGGCAATCGGAGAAAGAAGGGGAACCGAGTGTAATCACTGTGAATTGTCCTGACAAGACTGGATTGGGCTGTGATCTTTGCCGCATAATTCTCTTCTTTGGACTCACTGTGGTCAGAATTGGTATGTATTTTGAGCCTACACTAAACTGTCGAATTACTAGTTTTCTACTAAACTGGTTGTTATTGTGATGTGTTCTTTATTTGGTCTGAAAGCTGTTTGTTGTGTGTGTTGAATGTTGGGGCTGAACCGCTGAAGATGTGTCTACTGATGGGAAGTGGTGCTACATAGTGTTCTGGGTGGAGGGCAAACCGAGTACAAGATGGGATTTGTTGAAGAAGAGGCTGATGGGGGCATGCCCTTGTTTTTTATTGGCTTGTGGGATTTCTTATTACAGGGCCGAATTGCAACCTCCCAAGCCTCCAGATGTGTTTCTGTTGAAGTTATGTTGCCATAACAGAAGGGGGCTTTTACATGGTACGCCAGCTTGAATGTTCTTATCAGTACTGGACATTATTTATGCAATTAGGAAACTTTGCTGCCTCTGATTTTTTTGAACTAGAGAGTTTTTTCTTGGCTATGTTTACGTGTGATTTGGCTCTTGAGATTGTGAAGAGATTGAAGCTGGTGATTTGTATTTGCCTTCATCTGTTTCGTGTATTGATTTGTACAAATTTGTGTACCTAGTTCTGCCATGTTGTTGGAGAAGTCAGGGTTAAGATCTATAAGTTGAAATTTGGAGGAATTTTTTGGCAGATGTGACGGAGATTCTTTGCGAGCTTGAGCTTACGATAGAGAGAGTGAAGGTTTCAACAACTCCAGATGGGAAAGTGATAGACCTCTTCTTCATAACTGATGCAAAGTAAGCTTTTCTTTATATTACCATCTCAACAGTTAAATTTATCTTCGGACATCTTGCATCGCTTCATTTATCCTTTTTTTAGCATCTTTGAAAACATAGAGATCAATAAAAGTAGGCTTCATGACCGTTTTGTGGTTTGACCAAATGCCTCCTATTCTAGACTTGTTCAATTTATGTCGATTTCAGGGAACTTCTGCATACAAAGAAGAGAAAGGATGAGACACACGAGTATTTAGAAACTGTTCTTGGAGATGCAGTTATTAGCTGCGACATAGAAATGGTGGGTCCTGAAACTGGTGGGTCCTGTTCTCAGGGTCCCTCATTTCTTTCAGATGCAATTAACCAAGGTATATTCAATATAGAGAGGCCTGACCAACGTCGAGATGACTCTATTGCCTTTAAGTGTCCATCCATTACAATGGATAACACACTGAGTCCTTCCCACACGCTTGTCCAAATCGTTTGCCAGGACCATAAAGGCCTTTTATATGACGTGATGCGAACTCTCAAGGATTATAACATCAAGGTATATACACTCTTTTGCAGATTTGTACTACATAATAGTCTGAGGTTTAATCATTAGTTTGATAAATTACAACAGATTTCCTATGGGCGTTTCACGACAAAAGGGAAAGCCGAATGCGAGCTTGACTTATTTTTGATGCAAGCAGATGGTAAGATAGTTGACTCCAGCAAACAGGATGCTTTGCGTTCGCGCCTTCATATGGAACTAAGCCGTCCTCTCAGAGTAGCATTGCTTAGCCGTGGCCCTGATACCGAACTGCTAGTTGCAAACCCAATTGAGTTGTCTGGGAAGGGCCGGCCCCTGGTTTTCCATGACATAACCCTTGCCCTCAAGATTCTCAATAGACCAATCTTTTCGGTACTTCCCTATGTGCATTCACCCATGGCTTTTATTTTCAAAAGAATATTTTCCAATCCCCACGAAGACATATGAATTATGGTGGTATTTACTATCGCGTGGGGTATATGCCATACCATTTTGAGGAACTGGTACTGACCGATATGACTTAGAACATGCATATCTCATTAGTCATAATTCTAATTTTCACAAAAATTTCTTGTTATTAATAAAATCATCGTCAATCTGATCATCTGGCTTACCTGCTACAGGCTGAAATCGGGAGGTATGAGATTGGGGATCGTGAATGGGAAGTCTATAGAGTTTTACTCGATGAAGGGGACGGTGGCAACTGTCTTCCCAAGAAAGAGATAGAGGAGACCGTCTGGAAATTGTTAATGAGTTGGGACTAACGATGTTGCTATGTTCTCAGCGATGGCTGCTTTATATGCATACCCCTCCATGCCAAGTACAATGTTTCTGTAGATATAATGTATTTATATTGTCTTACGATAAACCTTCACCTACTCTGTAGCATCGAGAACAGTCGGGACCGACTGGCGGATGGACCTTCTAGCATACCATAGTTAAGGCGGTAGGACCTCAAGTGCAGCAGCTCAGGTGTACATTTTTGGCCTTCTAGATACATTTTCAATGAAGCCAATGTATGTATGTCTTTGTCTTTGTTATTATAACATTGCAGCATCTTTTAATAATCTTGAAAAGTTAGGGGAGCATCAGCAAACCAAAGGCCCCCATTTAATTTCTTGTTTCACAAAGTGGATGCACAAAAGTACAAGGAACAATCTCAAATTCTTGAAACTTTGTCCAATTTGCTGTGGTTTTTCCCTTGTGATGATTTGCTGATTTTGTTTCTTACAATTTCCAGTATATCCCCAATTTGTGTAGTATGCCTGAAACCACAGCCCAGAAGGTGATTTCAGCAAATATGACATACAGGAGTGTCCCAAGCCTCTCAGATTTCCATACACCAATGAACACATGGTCAAGAATCCCATTTACCTGGAAAACAGTTTCATAAGCAAGAATTTTAAAATCTAGCATTTGAAACAATGAAACAAATTTCGTGAAAATTGTGTCGTGTTTTTCATTCATTTTGCTCACCAGATTGTTGTCTTGGTTCTTGAAATACCACCCGTTGATGAATGCCGCTAAAATCCCCTGGGCACCCATGACAAACACCAGCATTGCGTTCATCCCGATCCACTCCAGGAACAGGAATGGCTTACGGTATCCCCACACATCAATCTGCACATGAGAGACATAACTTAAAAATTGTCGATTTGACCCTAACTATACCAACCACACATATACGGCTATCTTTTGACATTGATTACCAATATGTATAAGCCAGAGAATACAATGCCAGCAGCACCGGCGGTGAAGCAGACATAGCTGAAACTGTAAAGCTGCTTGTTCCATGGAATAGCTGCAACAAATTTTAACATAATTTTGATTTTGGACAAGGATAAAGATAGGGAAAAAACAACAATACTAGAAATTTGTGGGTTGTGTCTTGATGTTTGAGCTGCTCAACATACCATCAGTGAAATGAAGAAGACAGGCTATTACTAGCAAAACAAGCCCCATTGATACCCATTGCTTCAGCCTCTCCCCATGGCCCTACTTGCACACAATCATCTCATCATTCTTGCACAAGTAATTTTGATCATTACATGCCAATGATGTTAGTTACCTTGAAATGAATCAAGATGTGCCCGTAGTGGATGCCGATGGTCCCTGTAATGATGGCTGAAATCGAGCTGCAGAAGAAATCAAAACCTATGTTCATATCAAGGTTCCTCATCAGAAAAAAGCAGCAGTACATGAACACTTTCATTTAGCCAAAAGATTGCATCGTTACTGATTTCCTTGTAAATTATTCTGTTAAATTTTCGTCCCTGAATGACATTTTTAGAGTAGATGAAGACCTCAACAAGCCTTCAGGTTCGAATGGAGCACGACACCAAGTGGGTGCATCCTCACGTAGTGGACCAGGTCCGGGAGAACTAAAACTGCATGCCTGCAAAAATGGCACGATTTTTAGCACCAAAGAAAATGTTTAGACAAGACGATATTTTTCTGGGTTTTGTACTTGCCTTTAAACGTGTCCAAACAGGTTGAATATACAGATGGTTGACACCCCAGACTTGTCGATCCACGTATCCGACTGCATTGCAGGCAGGCCCTAGATGTCCTCTCATCCCACATTTTACCTGAGAAACTAGAATTCACTTATCTTTGCTCTTTGAAACCAACACATACAAAAAGAGATGTCTAGCTTATTACGTTGTATGTTTCACTCTTGTTGTCTTGGATCACGGTAAAGCTCCAGTCGGGAACAAACAGAGAATACATCGTGATCATATATATAACAAATGAGACAAACCCTCCAAACCTGAAAAGCACCAAAGCAGAATGTGTCACCAAATGGAGTGAAAAGAAAAAAAATCTTGGTAGTGTTTCACAGGAGTGGGATATCTACCATTGCCATTTGTATGCGGTGAAAATCGACAGAGGACCAGATTTTAGGTTTGTTGGTCTAAGTTTTGTGGTCAGAATTTCTATCATAGCCACAAGGAGGTATACCAAAGCTATTCTCTGCTTTCATTTGACAGGAAACAATATCAGCCGAAAAGGCAGATTACTTGTGATATTAGTTTCAAACAGTCATTTCTCAGGAAATGAATTAGGCGTGGGTGGAATGTTCGAAACAAGAAAGGGTGCACAGAACCTGGAGAATACCGCACCATCGGATGTGCTTCATGTCGACTCCATAAGACAGATTGCTCGGTGCATGAGAATATCCTCCTGCATAAGTGCTTAGAGATCGATCACTAAAACATGTCGTAAAGAAACAATTTTGTTGGTTGATATATACCTTGTAGAAGAATCCCCCAAAAGAGGAGCTTCAATGTCCTGATGATAATCTTTCTTACAGCATACTTAACCTCTGGAATCCTCTGCAAGATTTTTGTTGACTCTGTACACTTCATGGGAAGACTAGTGCGTAACTTGGGATGAATCAAATGATTAAATGAAAGTTACCTTTAGAGCAAGAGCAATGGCGACTCCAACGATGAAGAGGAAAAAGGGCAACACGAAATCAGCCAATGTGCAGCCATTCCACGGTGAATGGTCAATTCTTGGATATGCGCCTCCAGCATCATCTACTAGTATCATCAGCTGCATTTTGCAATATTTCTTGTTAGCGTACTCATAAGTTCACGCTGTCGATCTTCAGTACAATATCATGATTCTTACCACTATGGTGAGGCCTCTGAAGGCATCCAAGGTTGCAACCCTTTTCGTCTTCTGCTTCACCGGTGGCTGCTCCTCTTTTGGTACGTCCGAGGCTGTCATGATCTTTTGACCATTGTCGCGATCTGTGTTCCTGTCTTGATGACCGTTAACTTCAATCGCCAGGCGCGTACCATTGGCGCCAAATCCCTCTTCCAACTTCTTCTGTTCTTCCATGAACAGGTCCTGCTGCGATATACTAACAAGTATTTCAACAGCGCCCGGTTAATTATATATATATATATATAAGCGCCCGGTTAATTATATATGTATATATATAAGCGCGCGGTTAATTATATATATATATATATATATATATATATATATATATATATAAGATAAATAGCCGGCCATGGATGAGAGCCTGTCATGTTCTTGCAGCAAGACAAAGAATCCATATCTTGCAGACAGTTCCAAATTTGGATAAATTAAACTAATAATGTTCACTTCTGTAATAATATAATATCGCCAAATTCGCTTCTCTTAAGTTCAATTCATTGACCTATATATATATATATATATTTGAGAATATGTGAAATCCATCAAAAAACAAAAAAAAAAAAAAGAAGCCTGGCGCAGAATCTGCAGCTTGTTTCATACATAGAGAGGAGCATTATGATTCTCAACAATATAATACAGAATAAAGACAAACTCTTGGTACTGCAGAAAATGAGGTGACTTCAGTTCATTAGAGGATTAGCCTGCTGCCTGCATCAGTGGTTTCTTGCAAGGGCTTGTTTGGATTATAGTGTCGTCCTAGCATCATATTACATTCGGACTGCTCTTTGTTTATTACATTAATATATTCTTAATTACCCCTTTGAATCAAGAAAAACAAGAATTTATGTTTTATTTACTCCTCATGATCTCTCAATTCTGATAGCCGTCTTCAACTAAAATAACTGCATTGTTTCTTGCACTTCAAGGGCCAAAGTTCAAAATGAATAGTGGTTTGTAGCTTTCTTACACTAGTGATCACTAGACCTACCATGATGTCCTAACATAAGCCCAAATTCGGCCCAAGTTTCTCGAGATCAACTTGGCCATTAATTCCTCAGTGAAGCCCTCATAGAATCTCTCAATCAATTCAGATTTTATTAGGAACCAAAGTAATGTCATTTTCGTTGAGTGTAAAAAGATGCCAAAGGCATTACGTGTCACCCTTCCCCACTTAGAACTTCTTGCATTATCATTTGTGGCAGCAAATAGACTTGAGAGTAGTTGTTGTTTGCATTATCATTTGTGGCAGCAAATAGACTTGAGAGTAGTTGTTGTTTATCTGCTCTTCTATATTAGGAGGAAGACAAGATAAGATGTACAATCCATTGGCACCAACCCTTTTGATTGCTCATTTAAGCTTACTGCAAACTTTTAGTACTCTAGTCTGAAATTTCCTCTCTGCACTGATCACCAAAACACCCGATTTATTCCAGTGAATATACTTTAGAGGGGCATCCTTTGCGAATTGCCTTAGCTATTTTAGTTGTTTGAGTTGAAGGGGGACGAAAAATATGGCTTGGAAGGCCATGGAAGAAAGCTTTGGGGTTCAGGTGATCACAGGGCGGTGGTTCATGGTGTTCGCGTGCCTTCTTGTCATGGCCATGGCTGGTGCCACCTACATGTATGGTATTTACTCGGGTTTCATCAAATCCGCGATGGGTTATGACCAAACCACGGTTAACTTGTTGAGTTTCTTCAAGGACTTCGGTGGCAACATTGGGATTGTGTCTGGTTTGATCAACGAAGTGACTTCACCGTGGGTTGTTCTGTCCATGGGCGCGGCCATGAACTTTTTTGGGTACTTCATGGTGTGGCTGGCTGTGACCAAGCGCATCGCCAAGCCCCACATATGGCAGATGTGTTTCTACATTTGCATCGGGTCGAACTCGCAATCGTTTGCCAACACAGGGGCGTTGGTCACGTGTGTCAAGAACTTCCCGGAGAGCAGGGGAATTGTGTTAGGCCTGTTGAAGGGGTTTGTCGGGCTAAGTGGCGCTATCATCACGCAGATTTACTACGGATTCTATGGGAATGATGCGCCTGCGTCGCTGATCCTGCTGATCGGATGGCTCCCGGCTGCTGTTTCCTTCGCATTCCTAAGAACCATAAGGCTAATGAGGGGCATCCGGCACGAGAATGAGCTGAAGGTGTTTTATGACTTGCTCTACATCTCCCTTGGCCTCGCGGGATTTCTCATGATCATCATCATTCTGCAGAATACGCTGACATTTAACCGGGCCGAGTACACCGCCACCGCTGCTGTCGTGCTTGTCCTGCTCTTCGCTCCCGTAGCTGTCGCCACCCGCGAAGAATGGAGCCTCCGGAAAATCAAGAAACTGATCAAGTCCAATGATCCCATTCCTCCACAGAATATCCTTACAATCGACCTACCTGTGAACCAGAACCAAAATCAGGACGTAAATCACGCAGAAAAACCCTATGATCCTTCATTACAAGAGACAACTCCAAACTCAAATTTTGCTGAGTTGCCAAGTCAGCAGAACCAGAAGCTGTCGTGCTGGCGGACTGCATTCAATCCGCCAGCACGAGGTGAAGACTACACAATCCTCCAAGCCCTCTTCAGCATGGACATGCTCCTCCTCTTCATCACCACAGCCTTTGGCGTGGGCGGCACGCTGACCGCCATCGACAACCTCGGCCAAATCGGGGATTCCCTGGGCTACCCTTCAAAAAGCATCACCACATTCATCTCACTGGTCAGCATATGGAACTACCTGGGCCGCGTGGCCTCCGGGTTCGCCTCGGAAATCCTCCTGACACGGCACAAGTTCCCCCGCACATTAATGCTGACCCTGGTCCTCCTGCTGTCCTGCTCGGGCCATCTCCTGATCGCCTTCGCAGTGCCCAACTCCCTGTACGTGGCGTCCATGGTGATGGGGTTCTGCTTCGGCGCGCAGTGGCCACTCCTGTTCGCCATCATATCGGAGATCTTCGGGCTGAAGTACTATTCAACGCTGTACAACTTCGGGGCGGCGGCGAGCCCCGTGGGGAATTACCTACTGAACGTGAGGGTGGCGGGAGGGCTGTACGACGCGGCGGCGAAGAGGCAGATGGCGAGGAACGGGGTGGTGAGGAAGGCTGGAGAGGATTTGAGGTGCGTAGGGGTGGAGTGTTACAGGAATGCGTTCTTGATCATTACAGGGACGACGCTGTTCGCGTGCGTGTTCTCGTTGGTGCTGGTGTTGAGGACCAGGGAGTTCTACAGAGGGGATGTGTACAAGAATGTCAGGGAGGAACAAGAACGTCAACAAACATCGGCTACAGGAGGAGGAGGCCAGGAGGGAGGAACAGCAACACACAGTACACACTAGACAGGATGGCGACGACGATCAGGATTGTTACTACAGGCGAATGGGATAGGAGTTCCTAAAGTCGTTTGTCTGTGTTCCAGGATTGTCGGATTCGGACTTTAATGTCAAGTTGAGCTTAATTCTTCCAAAATAATAAATTACTTCACCTCACACTACACCCTCGGGCGTTGTCCTATGTCCACAGTCCACGCCACTGGCAACCAAATTTGGACAACACATTAGCAACTCCAGGGTTAGGTTAAAATACTGGTCCAACATAATACAATATTATATATGGGTTTATGCGAAAGATTACTATAATAATTATGTTAATTCCCGCCGCGCCACTTATGAATAAATCAAGGATCAAATTTGCATCCAGAAGGAGTTGCATTTCTTTTCCAAATCAACAATTTAATTTGAAGACATTTTTCTGATATTCGGTTGCATTATTATTTAGTGATGTTTTTGTTTATTTTTTTATTTTTTTAAAGTTTGTATGAAAAAGATGTTTTTATATTTCAATGACATATGAATTAATGATAAAAATTAGTTAAACAAAAAATAATTGAAAATGCAATCAAACATAACAATTGATTCTAACTACTAC
>MAYD01764908.1:0-10284 GCA_001909325.1 Ruellia speciosa
TATATAAAATTATAATATATATATATATATATATATTTTAAAATATTTTCTTATAATTTACAATATTTTACAATATTTATAATTTTTTTTAACATGTAAAAATAATAGTACAAGATTGATGTCCAAATTAGGGATTATATTTCTTCTCTTTTATCACTCTTAAAAACGGAAAAAAGCTATACATATCTGTATCAACTATATATGCATGTTTGAATATACATGGATCGCTGGGTCAATTAAAGCACCTCCTCTTATTGGCACCTTGTGCGCTTTTGCTCAATCTCACGTGATTCCTTTGCTCTTTCACTTCCATACTACTCCTACGGTCCTACCATTGAGATCCCTTTTTCATAACAGTTTCCCCAAATTTCATCTCGTTACGACGTTTCCCTTTCCCCCCTCAAGTTGTTAGTACAAAAAAAGTTGTGTTTTTTATTGCAGGATTTGTTGTGATTGGGATTAAATTAATCGCAGCTCACCTCACTGCCGATAAATATCTAGTCAGTTCAAGATTTTTGCTTCTGGGTTGATATAAAAAGGGGTTTTCTGCTTCATCCCCAAATCTCCCTTTCAGCAAAAACCCAAAATTTTTTGCACAGTGGAAATTAGGGTGATTTGAGGGGAGATAGTGATTGGGGAAAATGCAGGCGGTTTTGCAATCGAAGGGGATTTTTTCCCTTCCTTCAAACCCTAGAACGAGGGCTCTGATTGCACAGCCGGCGTGTGAGCTACGGCACAGATTCAACCCTTTATCAAAATCAATTCTTGGTAGGTTGCCCAAAAAGGCACAAGGGTTTGTGTTAAAACCTGAATTGGTTGGCGCAAAGGGTAGGAGGAGTTGTTACCCAGTTTGTAGAGCTGCAGCTGATGGGCAGCCTTTGTATGGGGAGAAAGAAGAGCCTAAATTATTGGGGACTGAATTGGTTACCTTGAAGAAAATCTTGCCACTTGGGATGATGTTTTTTTGTATTCTTTTCAATTACACTATTCTTAGGGACACTAAGGATGTCTTGGTTGTGACAGCCAAAGGGTCCAGCGCTGAAATCATACCTTTTTTGAAGACATGGGTGAATTTGCCAATGGCTGTGGGGTTCATGCTTCTGTACACTAAATTGGCTAATGTGTTGTCAAAGCAGGCCCTGTTTTACTCGGTTATTCTTCCGTTTATCGCCTTCTTTGGGGCGTTTGGATTTGTGTTGTATCCTCTCAGCAATTATTTCCACCCCACAGCTCTGGCTGACAAGCTTCTCAACATTTTGGGGCCGAGATTTCTTGGCCCTCTTGCTATTTTGAGGATTTGGAGTTTCTGCTTGTTTTATGTGATGGCTGAGCTTTGGGGCAGTGTGGTTATATCTGTCCTGTTTTGGGGATTTGCTAATCAGGTAATTGTTTTGATCTGCTATGCTTATGCTTTCATGAAGCATTTGTCTATTGTTTGCTGTTTTTTTTCTTTTGCAATTTATTGAAAGTTTGTTTGTTGTCTGTCTTGTGTTTGAGATTTCCGGTGATCTAATGTCATTGTTGTGTGTTGTCTTGTTATTGGTGGCATAGTATTGATTTTTTATGGAGTTTCTATACGTATATGTGTTTTATCGAGCTCGGATGTAGTATAAATACTCCGAGCGGCTTCTTTCTGATCAATTTATTACATTATCCTGTAATTGTTGGCATGGTGTGAGTTTGATTACTCAGAGTTGTTTTCCGTGATCTGATCTTATATCATTGATTTTTTTGGGTGCCAATACATATCTGTTTACTGCAGACAAATATATAATCACTACGTTGTGTGGTCTAATTTGACTCATGTCGCGCTTTTACTGTAAACAATCAAACACCATTGCAACGTATTTCATGATATTGGACAAAGCAGATTTATCTGAAACATCATAAATCAATCGTAAGCATATCATGACTTTGCCCTTACTTGGTAGTGTGTTAATCCACTGCTATGCAGATTACCACGGTAGACGAGGCGAAGAAATTTTATCCCCTGTTTGGCCTTGGAGCAAATGTTGCACTCATATTCTCTGGTCGAACTGTGAAATACTTCTCACAGTTGAGACAAAATCTGGGTCCTGGCGTCGATGGATGGGCCGTATCCCTTAAGGGAATGATGAGTATTGTGGTCGCAATGGGTCTTGCAATTTGTTTCCTTTACTGGTGGGTGAATCGCTATGTTCCTCTTCCCACCCGTAGCCAGAAGAAGAAGGTAACAACCTTCAAGAATTATGTTGCTTCGTTGCTTATGCTATGCTCAAAATTTGATCAGTGCAGTTTTTGATGGTTCTTACCGAGAATTGAGCTCGAGTTCACTACTTTCTACTCTCTGTTAATGGTATCCTCCATGTTATTACAGGAGAAGCCGAGAATGGGGACAATGGAAAGCTTGAAGGTTTTGGTGTCCTCGAGATATATTCGAGATCTCGCCACTTTAGTGGTAGCATATGGTATCAGCATCAACCTCGTCGAAGTCACGTGGAAATCGAAGCTCAAAGCTCAGGTAAAGCTAAAAACGACTTCTTTCCTGGTGATTGGATAAAATATTAGGTCTTTGTAATCCATGAACCTTTTGAAATTGCGCAGTTCCCCACGCCGAATGAATACTCATCCTTCATGGGTGACTTCTCGACTTCAACTGGAATAGCAACATTCACAATGATGCTGCTGAGCCAATGGATTTTCAATAAATACGGTTGGGGAGTTGCAGCGAAAATTACACCGACAGTCTTGCTTCTGACCGGAGTTGGATTCTTCTCCTTGATTCTGTTCGGCGACCCTCTTGGACCTGGTCTTGCCAAGTTTGGGATGACTCCACTTTTGGCGGCCGTGTACATCGGAGCATTGCAGAATATATTCAGTAAGAGTGCAAAGTACAGCTTGTTTGATCCGTGCAAGGAAATGGCGTACATACCATTGGACGAAGAGACCAAGGTTAAAAACTTAACCTCGTCGCTTCCAAATTTTAATCATATCATTTTCTTACCGAACTTCTTTAGTAATTGAATTATTGAATTATTTCCGGTACTCAGGTGAAAGGGAAAGCTGCAATAGACGTCGTGTGCAATCCTCTAGGGAAATCGGGAGGGGCTTTAATCCAGCAGTTTATGATCTTAACATTTGGTTCCCTCGCAAACTCAACTCCCTACCTCGGAGGGGTTCTGCTTGTAATAGTTCTTGCATGGTTAGGCGCTGCCAGATCCTTAGATGGACAGTTCACAGCATTGAGGCGAGAAGAGGAACTCGAGAAGGAGATGGAACGGGCCACTGTCAAGATCCCTGTTTTATCTTCTGAAGAAAGTGGGAATGGCTCAGTTTCCGGTGAATCGACGCTAAATCCTACAGGAGGCGATGCAGGCACTTCAGAATCGTCGTCTCCAAGGAACGTATGAGAGAAATCAGCCCGGGGGCGAGGGCAGAAAGATTGAAGATGGTCTTGGGTAATTCGTTACACATCATGTAAGATTTTGCTAGAAATAATTGTCAGAATCAGGACAGTTATGCCATGTCTCTCAATGGCTTCAGCTTCTTTATTATTACACAAGGCAACACTTATTACGTTGACTCGGGCTTTAATCACTGAGCTATCTTTGGTGACATTATATTCCAACAAATGATATGGCATCAATCATTAATTTCTCCAAGAAATTCAGACAAAGAAGTGGTTTGCTTTTGGACAAGATACCTTTTTCTCAACTATCCTAATTTTTTGCATGCCAATTTGCTCAAATTGTGTGGGTCAAATGCATATTCCTAGAATTTAGTAAATTGAATACAAGTAAGATAATTAAAAAGGCTAAAAAAGGAGCTGAATTTATATTATTAGTGAAGAACACAATTAAAACTATATATGTATAATACCATTGATTATTAGTTGAGATAAATATGAAAAACATAGAATTACAATAATATTAAACTGTAGATGCTCAATTTGATGAATATGGGGATTAGGGCTTGGTTTACTGAAATCTTCCAATGGAGTTGGAATTTTCACCTAACTATATATGGCGTTAAAAAAGAAATTTAAAAAATATTTATGGTTGTATTCATCGTGGAAAAATATCAAAGACAGGCAGAGTAGGAGGAGGAGGGGGGACAAAGACGAAAGAACAAGGGCCTAATTCCAACTCATGAGTAACTAGGCAACAACAAAAGTTAATGCAAATATTCCCATCCTATGACAACACCACATTCCCCCTTTTCTTACATGAACAAAATTCATTAAACCAAATGATAGGGATCAGACCGCTCCCTCACACCTCTCTTCCTCATCTTATCCTCTTTTCCTCTGCTCATCACTTTACTTACTTGACAAATTTTACAATTCTATACCTTCAAAACCAGCACAAACTTCCAACCATTTCTCTACTTTACACTGATGCAGCTGGCAGGCAAAGCTTTCCTTTTCAGTGCTAACTTGCTTCTATATGTGTGTCCATTTCGGTGCTTTTGCTTCACACACCACGCTTGAGAGAGAGAAGGCCTTTTCACTCAACAATGCAAGACTCGGAGTTCTTCACAAAGTCTGGGAACCCAGGGGCGCTTCCCGTCGATGCGTGGTTTGGGAATGCCTGTGTTTCGGACATGGAGTATTTCATCAAGAATGTATCCGTCATCAAGGGGAAGGAAGTCCGGCCGGACCTTATTGGCTCGATCATCACGCACTATGCCTCGAAATGGATTCCGGAGCTAGGCGACGATGATGAGATGGCGGGTGCCGGTGCGACCATTGCGGGTTTAGAGGAATCCCCGGAAAGCGTGACGGCCTCCTGGACGAAGAAGAGGTTTGTTGTCGAATCCCTTGTTGGGATTCTGCCTCCCGAGAAGAATTCCATCCCCTGCAACTTCTTGTTGAGGCTATTGCGTTTGGCGAACATGGTTCAGGTTGACCCAGTTTGCTGTTCTGAGCTGGAGAGGCGCGCGGCCTGGCAGCTTGATCAGGCCTCATTGAAGGAGCTAATGATTCCATCTTTTAGCCATACCGCGACCACTTTGCTTGATGTTAAACTCGTGCTTCGCCTGGTGAAGAGGTTTGTTGTTTGCGCAGAGGATGATGCCAAGAGTGGTATTACGGTCATGAAAGTCGCGAAGCTTGTGGACTCTTACCTGGCGGAAGCTGCTGTGGACTCGTGTCTGACACCGCTCGAGTTTGTTGAGCTCGCCTGCACTGTCCCGACCCATGCTCGCACCACGGATGATTTGCTGTACCGCGCCATTGACACGTACCTCAAAGTGAGTGTTGTACTGTTTCTTTCTTTCACTCCTTTCACTGTAAGCTGTAGCACTTGGCTTCAACACGTGTTCCGCACATTCGCGTGCACCTTAAAAATCTTACTAGGGACCACACATTTTTACGGGTTACTAAAAGAACAATATGTTTAAGTTCTTTTATAATGGTATATCCAGTTAAAAGACGTGTCATAACATGATTGGTCATTACACGATCTAAGAGTACCACATTTCTACTCTCTGAATACACGCGGGTTAGGACCACGGGGGGCAACCTTGGACCACGTTTGTCCTCTCGGGCCAACGTAATGTTAGTGACCCTTTGTCAGTAGAGAAATGGAGCCCATTTTTGCACCTTCTTATTTAGCAGCAGGCTTTAGGAATCTAAATTCCTTCCATAGAAAACGGACACTGGTAAAGTACCAAGAGATATAGGACACATAGAGGGAGGCCCTTTGGTGTTGTCACCAACACAAGATCATTTAGCAAGAGTTGAGGGACACGTGGGCTCTTCTCTGGCAATCTGGTAGCATATGTACCTTTTTTGCATGACAAAAAAGACAAGAAAGTTGCCTCAAATTGGCTTTTCCAGCATTCTGAAGATGCATAAGTTCTAACTTTATGACTTAGGAGATTGTATTTACTTGAAATGTATGAATCGAGGAGTGAAAGATGAGCTAATAAAATTGTGACCAACGTACATGCATATAATCTTTCAACTCTTGAAGTTGTAAAATTTTATGGATTGTAATGTGGCACATTACATTGCATGATAAATAGATCGGGCACATTGAATTGGAGACAAACGATTCGATGCCGAGTAGTCACTTGGTGAGCAAAAAATGTGGGCCTGTTGGGGGTTTTTTTAGCATCCACACTCGATGCACTGCGGAAGGTGTATGAATTTATTGTCATATGTATGGATTGTCCACGCCACTCTTTCGCGATACTTTTCGTGTTGGGTGGGTCATATACACGTGAAACAAATACTCTTGAATTATACATAATCGTTGTTGATCGTGTTTTATAATCAACAATTGATGCGGCTCACATGACCGCTATGGACTACCTCTATTTTGCTCGAAAACTATCGTACTTATTACTAGCCACACCCGTTACATTCTGCCTTAAGAAATCTTTCTCGTCATGCAGGCACATCCGGGGCTCCCAAAACATGAGCGAAAAACACTCTGCAAGCTGATCGACAGCCGGAAGCTCTCCCATGATGCATCCCTCCACGCAGCCCAAAACGAGCGGCTCCCAGTCCGCGCAGTCGTCCAGGTGCTCCTCTCCGAGCAAACCAAGCTCAACAGGCTGCACGTGGACTGGAGCGGCTCCTTGAGCGGCATGCGCAGCCCTGGGCTCGGGCTCGACCACGCTGGCCGGTGCATCTCAAAGCGAGAACCGGCCACAGCCCAACACATTGAGATGAAGCGGCTAAAGGAGGATGTCCTAAGACTACAGAGCCAGTGCTTGGCCATGGAAATGAAGATGGAGAAGCTCCTGCTGGAGAAGAAGAAGGGGGATTTGTCGTCCATGTCGTGTTTTGGCTGGAGGAAACTTGGGATTAATCGGGCCTTTCGGAGGAGTAAAATTAGGGAGAATGAAGAAGAAGCTGAGCGTGCTATGGGGATCAAGAACCCTGTGGAAATTAATGCAAAAGTTCTCACAGGCAAATCGTCGAACAGGAGGCAGACAATGTCCTAAAGCTTTGGTTACAACAAGGTTTTTTTAATATTGCTTGTTAATTTGATTGCCTGTAATGTCATAGAATCTTAGAATGCAATGATTGATATGTATGCATGTGTGTATATATATATATATACACACATGGCAAAAGTTGAAGTGCTGATGAGATGTTTTTCAACTCATGTTAAATTGGTGAATGCAAAAAGCCCAAAATTATATAAAGAAATCATGCTTAAATCATACATGTATTGAGGCAGTGGTTATATAGTCTTGCCTTTGAAAACTTTTCCAGAATGACCTAATTATTGAATTTAAATGTCAATAAACAATTTCCATATAAAAAAAAGAAAAAAATTGTAAAAAGAATGTGGATAGATTAACATTTTCAGATTAATAATATAAGTACTAAATTTACATTTAATGAATAATAAAATTCAACATTTTTATATCAAAATTTAATATACCACCCTTGAAGTTACTTTTTATGTGTAAAACAAATGGTAAATTATACACACTGTTAGTGATAAATAAATAAAAAGAAATGGAGAAAATTAGACTAATTATTAATTTGTTAGTGATAAATAAAAATAAATGGAGGGAGTGACAAAGATGTATCTATAATGTTTTGAACATATCATACAACACAACTCATCAACCATCAGAATCATCTAAGTCTCCAGGTTCTGAATTCCCATCGCCCATTCCAAAGTCATCATTTTCATCCGCATGAAAATTATGCACAGGTGGAGAACGCACATCAAATCCTTGATGAACAAAAGGCGATTTGTTAGTATCCTGTTTCTTTTGAACTGATGACTTCTGCGCAGACTGCTTGCATGGTGATTGAAAGCTCCTGCGGCCTTTAGAAGCTAAATCGCTACCCACGTAAGCATTAGTTGGCCCTTTTCCAGATTTAAACTCAAGAAAATTGTCAACTGCAACAGCATCACAAGGGGCCAGCAGAATCAAATCCCGGTAAATTAAAGATCAGTGGTGGCTAACTGCAACATTGGAGAATAACCCATCATTTTATGAAGTATAAACACAGAATGTTTTAGAGTTGAAATAAGTTATGGAATAGAACCAGATAGGACTCTAGCTCCCCAGCATCTCCACCAGCATCTAAACATTCACCTTCAAGCACAACAAGATGTGCAGGAGGCTTCACAAAATGGCTGGGTAATCCAGCTCTACTGTTTCCACTATCTAGTAAATTCTTTGCTTCCACTACAACAAGAATTAATCTCATGCATTCAGATCTGTTTGGTATACCCTACCGTGATTGCTAAGTACAACCACAAACTACCGACCACGGACATCATCTAAACCCCAAAATGGATCATCCTCTTCGGCTTGTGCAGCATGAGCACCAGATCCATCTGCTCTAGGAGATGCAGTTGCTTCTTGCTCTTCTTGACAGTTCTCCCACCAGAGTTTGAAGAACATGTATCCCATAGTTAATGTGATCTATCTATAATGTTATAGATGCCTATGACTCTGACTCTTGAGGAAAGATATAAAATTTCAGTGGGATGCCGAATGTGAAGAAAAAGATTCACGATGAGGCACTTAGTACGCGTTATTCAGTGCACCCCGGCATCACGAAAAATGTATAAGGATTTACGTTAGGAGTATTGGTGAAATAATATGAAACAAGAGGTAGCTGACTTTGTGGCTAAGTGTGCCACCTACCAACGAGTAAAGGTCAAGCATATGGAACCTGTGGGTCTATTGCAGCCACTGGAGATTGGAGATTCCTGAGTGAAAATGGAAACCGAATTCTATGGATTTTATGATGGGGTTGTCTCAAACTCGTCGTGGGATGGATACCATCTAGGTGATGGTTGATAGGCTTACCAAAAGTGCAGTCTTTGTGCCAATGCGTTTGAACTAGATTATGGAAACAGTTGACTAGAGCTTATATTCAGCACGTAATGAAGAGGTTCAGCATCCCAAAGAAAATCATGTCGGATCGGAATTTTCGATTTTTATCGCAGATATGGAAGGATGTTCAGAAAGATTTTGGAAAATATATTAGTATGAGTGCTACTTGACATCCTTAGTCAGATGGGCAGACTGAGAGGATGATTAGGATGTTGGAGGATACACTGCGAGTTTGCATGGTCGATTTTAGGATAGCTGGGAGGACCGTATGGATCTCGTAGAATTTTCTTATAATAACAGCTATCGCTTGAGCATATAGATGGCATTGTTTGAGGCATTGTACGGACGTCAATGTCGTACACTGTTGTGTTGGGATGATCCGGCTAAGAAGATTGTGATGGGACCATATTTGATATAGCAGACTACTACGATAGTCCGTTGTCTGGGATAGAATGAAAGAGGCACAACATAGATAGAAGAGTTATGTTGTTCTCAGATGCCAGGACGTTGAGTTCGAAGTGCAGGACAAGGTATTATTATGTGTCTCGCCTATCAAAAGCGTAAAGAGATTTGGGAAGAAAGGGAAACTGAGTCACTGGTATATTGGTCCATACGAGAATATTGAGAGAGTTGGAAATGTGGCATATCGACTTGCCTTACTAGCTGAGGTTAGTAGAGTTCACTATGTTTTTCATATATCCCAACTTAGGAAGTTCATTTCAGATCTAGACAAGATTATTCAACCCAATGAGATTGAACTTAATGCGAGCCTGAAATACGAGGAGTATCCGTTGGCAGTGGTGGATGTGAAAGAAAAAGTTTTGCAAAACAAGACGATTCAAATGATTAAGTTCTTATGTCACTGCATGGACATGAGGATGCTACATGGAAAACCGAGGACTTGATGAGAGTGAGATATTTAGACTTCGACTCATGACTGCTGAGTTGAGGTAACCAAAGTTTTTGCAGTTTCTATATTTTCGAGTAGAATCTATTTCAAGGACAAAATAACGATGTAAGGACCCGATTAAATGGACTGGCTAATTATTTGCATTATGGAATTGGGCTGTGCAGGATTTTGTTGGGCGGGAGGTCAAGTTTGTCGGGTTTTGAACCCCCATAATTCATTTCCGCGAGTGACCCAGTATATAGGACCTAGGGTTGCGTGTGGCTAGACTTTTGCCATTTGAATTTTTGTGACAACCCATTTTGCTCTTTAGAGATTGGACTTCGGATTATAGGGTCGTGGGAAGTTTGATCTCAAGGCATTTAGGTGGCATAGGATTGGTGTGTAGGGGTTTGAGATTGCAAGTTCGGGACTCTGGGAAGAGTTGCGCAAGTTCTAGTTTCTGTCGAGGAGTCGTGCTGCACCGTGAATCAGGGAAGGGATAGATTCACTTTGCTTATTCTTCGCAGTTCGAAAATTGCTGTTGTGCAACCCGCAGTATTTGGATACCGTGGAAAACTAGGGATGTTGGGCCATGG
>MAYD01764970.1:0-10118 GCA_001909325.1 Ruellia speciosa
ATCCATATTATATGCACACAAAAACACATACAAATCCACACTGCAACAGAACCAAGTGCATTGCATTATATCGCCTACACATTAAGTGGACCTGAAAGTTTAGAATTTCGCATTCATGCCTGCCACAGTGTGTACATACATTCATCCATGGATCCTACTTGTTCCCTGCACAATTGCTCTTATTCATTTCTATATTTTCTAAACTCTCCAGTACAAAAATGACTCATCTTGAGTATGAATGCTGGAGTTTTTGTGTGTTTTTTTTGTGTATTCCACCGTATGCGGATTTCGTTAATTGAACTGCGCATTCAATGCACCCAAATGTTGATAATTTCACAACGTGCATGACACACTTAATAAATATTCCCATCCAAGCATATTTTTTGTCCCTACACATTCATTACAATAATGGAGTATGTTACCTCATGTGTGGGGTCCAAAACAAGGTACTCATGACTTAATATCCTCGAGTCATGAGTATAAATGAGTGTTGTTTCGAGTTGATCCTCACTGTTCGGCATACCTAGTCCTTTTGTTTGGAGGTGCGATTGCGCGTGCCATCATCATGCATGTACCCTTCTTCAGCAAATCATGGACACAGCACATGTGCGCCACGTCTGCATTGCTCCTCAACTCAACTATGAATCCTCCTTCGGGCTCTACATAATGCAGTGTAGTATTACCCTCACAGATTTCATCCCACCTCTCTTTTACCTTCTCGTACAGATCCTCCATAGTTGATCCTCTCGTGATCGTGAGGATGTGCATGTCCCCTTCCCGCTCACAAAATGTCAGTAGTTCCCCCATTCTTGATGCTTCTCCAGAGGAAGAGGTGCCCACATCAACACTAAAAAAATGCAAACCAAGCATCACATAAACTGGATTAAACATATCACACAGCACACGAAACCCTCTTTTTTTAAGGGTTTCGTGGAAATAAAAATGATGGTTTTTAAGACCCAATATACTACCTTCTCGTCCGGGAACATTCACCGGCTGCTGCGGGGATAGCATTGCTGTCGTCCCCGGAGGTGTTCTGTCGCTGCATTGGTCTCCTCTTATCTGTAGAAGATTTCCACTCGTCCACTGTCACTCTCTCGTGGCCTCCCACTCCCCAATACTTCAGCCTTGCTCTCACCGTATTGCAGAACGGAATTTCTATTGTGTAACGTGGTTGCTTGATTGTAGACGAAATTTCGATTTGGAGGGAATTACAGACGAGACGCGGTTGTTTGATCTCTTTCAATTTTTCTCTCTCTACAAGCTTGATGGAGAAGACAATGTGGGTATTTTGGAACTTTCACTAAATACTATTCTTTTCCATTTACTTTTATACCATGTATTGGGTGGAAGGGTTAAAGATGAAGTATTAAGGAAGTGGGGGGAAATACAACATTAATATTTACTTATAGGGGTTGACCTACAAAATAGTGGGAGGGGAGGGGAGGAGTTTGACTGGTATAATCCCATATATAATAAAAACCCTTATAAAGTTTTTAAATTATATTTAAAAAACTCAGGCTCAGTGGGGCTCGACTTTAATAGAGCACCAAAACCTCAACCCGTTAGCTGGAACGGAACGGTGGCCAAAATTCAAATTGGAACAACTCTATAAACAAATCTGATTTCTCCACCCCCACCATTCTCTCTACTAAAACCCTAAACCCAACTTCCCCAATTCCGCAAGAAATTCAACAATTCCTTTCAATGTTCTCTCCCCCCACCAAGAAATCCACCTTCATTGCTCGTAAGAATTCCCTAATCCACGGGGATGATGCTGACATTTCAACTCCGCTCGCTGAGAATCGCCGACTGTTGCACGACAGTCCCACCGTCGCCAATAGACCCGCCACCGGAACGCCCGCCCCCTGGGCCTCTCGTCTTTCCGTTCTTGCCAGGTACCGTGCCTTAAAAACGTGCTTCTATTTTTCAATTTTTTTTTTAAAAATATTTTTGGTTTTTTTTTCTTGGGTAGTTTTGCTGCCTTTTTGCATTGTTCTTTTGCGTGGCTTTGATACTGGTTAGGGTTTTTCAAATGTGAGGGCTTATTGCGTGTTGGTGCTTTATACGATTCTTGCGTGGATTCACTGTTGTTATAAACATAAAAATAAATTTTTTATATAATGCATCCTTCCGTACTTCAGTTATATAAATTTTTTTGTGCTTTAAATATACTACCTCCGGCTTTTAAAACATGTCCCGGACACTACCTCTGGGACAGGCTTTAGAAGACGGATGTAGTACAGCTTATGTCTAATGTGAAATGGTCTTGTGAGCTTCTTTCTAATTGGATTTGTTCGGGTCATATTTGGTCATGGGAAAGCACAAAAGCTTGAAGTGTCAATGGACAGATGAGTAACAATAGAATACCTATCACAGTTTCTATATTGGACCTTGGTGCAAAGTTTTATACTATTACATCAAATATAAAGAAATTTCAAATAATCAATAATATATGCATAAATTTCAGCATATATTTCTTTAAGAAAATATTAATCATAAGCTATTGTTTTAAGCAAAGCTTAAACCTGGAGGCTGAAGCTAATATTGGAGCAAAAAATAAAAATAAATGGAAGAATATTATATTACACATCATAATATAAGAATGGTGCTAGATTAGTGCTATAGCACTACATTAGTGCCATTCACCTTGGCAAGTGCCATAGACGACCATGATTGAAACTATAACAACTATTTGTAGTTTCCATTGTGTGAGGCCACATTTTGTAAGATTCTTAGGGTTTACCACATTTATCCAATACAAGTTTTCTTCCTGGGTAATATTGCTCCAACACGTGTAGTAATTGGGTGGCTTTGTCACCACGATTGCCGCCAAGCCTTTACCTGACTGTGGGGTTGGCTACAGGGACTGGCGCAAGATTTTGTGTTTGGGTGGCGAACTTTTTACTTAGTAAATTTACAGTGACATCTAGAGAGGCAAAATCACAATATTTTTTGCGGGATAAAATTAGATTATCAATAGAAAATAAAAAAAAATATGTACACTATATAAGAATTTGAAAATTTTAGGGGGGCGCCCACCCTCCTACTCCCTCAGTCATCCCTGGTGTCTATATGGGTTAGCATGCCATCATCAGATAATAATCCTAATTTAAGCCTAGTGTGGTTGGCTTTATACTATATTTGTTATTTAGTGGTGAGTTCACTGTCTACTTTGAACCTTTAAGAGTTTTATGTAGGGGTGACAATTGGGTTTGGGTTGGGTTTGAGTCAAAGATAAATTAATCAGGTTGGCTAATTTTAAATGATTTTCTTTATAAGGCCACATAAATTGAAAATAATTATGAAGTCGGGTTAGATTCGGGTTATTATGGTTATTCAGGTCATAACAGGTCCAATTTGGGTTTGTGGTATTAATTTTTGCTTTGGGTTGGGTCGTGTCCGGTTTGGTTTTCGTGTAAGGTCTAAATTGCCAGCCCTAGTTTTATGGTTGATTGAGGTTATTAGGTTATTGAAACTCATAGAAAAGTGAGAAAAGGACAATATCTTTATCTTGATTTATTTAATGGGCAATGTTAAGTTATTTTAGATTACTGAAACACACAAAAGATAGCTAAGAATATTTTCTGCTGGCAATTGAGGGAATTAAAAATCTGTATTTAGGCATCTCAAGAGTTTGTTTAGACGTAATCCCGATCATGCCTGGGAGGAGCATATTTTTAAACTCAAAGAACAATGTGAAAAAGGCTATGTCTATGTCTATGTTTTGATTTAATTTAATTGTTAATGCTTCCTGGTTATTGTAGATTGATACACATAAAAGATTGTTAATATAATCTCTTTGGGTATTTGAGAAAGTAAACCCTTTGTATTTGCACAATGGTTTATGGTGTTATGTTCTTACCATACTCAGGGTCCCACCTGCAAAGAGAAGCAACAGTGCAGCTGAGGTAGATGCTGTACAACCAGTATATGTGGGGGAGTTTCCTCAAGCAGTACGTGATGCACAAGCCATGGCCGTACAGGATCATGTTCCTGGTTGGTCAATGCAAATTTGTCTTGAAATTTGTAATATAGTTGCATTCATTTATTTATTTTTAGAATATTAATTATTAATAGTTGTTTTTCTTGCTGCAGATTCATCTGTTTCTGGTGGAATGGACAGGGAAACATCTCTGGCATGGATTATATGTGGAAACAAACTCTTTGTCTGGAATTTCTTGTCAGCTGCTGCTTCTAGAAATTGTATTGCCCTTGATCTTCCTTCTATTGGATCAGAAAATGGAGACTTGGTTCAAAAGAATAATTGGTTATTCTGTGTTGTTGACTGGGGTAGCTCTAAGAAAGCTGGTAGGAAAGCTGTTCAGCCATGCAGTTCTATCGGGATTGTGATGTGTAACCAAAAAACTGGCATTATGATTTTCTGGCCAGATATCTGTAATGCTGACACAATCTCTCCACTCACTTTTGATGTTTCTGAGTTAGAAGCAGCTTATCAAAATGGAAATTCCATCTCCAGCAAGCGGTGGTCAAATGAAAAATTTGGTAATAATTGTGCAAAATCATGTTCTATAACCTCTATGATTGCTTTGGCAGTTCCTGCTGCCACAAATAGCTGTATCGCTCTTGCGTGCAGTTCTGATGGTGCCCTTTGGAGATTTATGTGCAGTCCTTCTGGTATTCAGTGTAGCCAGATTGACCATCCCACACAAAATGAAGGTTTGATAGGAGCTGGCAGTATCCCACTTAAGGGTTATCCAAGATCGTTAACGTGGCACTCTCTTAGACATTCATCAGATGGCTCTACAAGACAGTTTCTTCTTCTAACTGATCATCACATAGCGTGCTTTTCTGTAAAACTTGGTCCCGAGTTTGATGTGTCACAGGTCTGGTTGCATGAAATTATAGGCACTGACGGTGATTTGGGTATCCAGAAGGATCTTGCTGGACAAAAGAAAATTTGGCCTCTTGATTTGGATGTTGATGTTGGTGGAAAGATAATAACTGTTCTTATTGCTATTTTTTGCAAGGATCGGATTACCAGCTCAAGTTACACGGAGTACTCTCTCTTGACCTTGCAATATAAGTCTGGAGTAGATGTAGCAAAGCCAGGTGAAAAAATATTGGAGAAGAAGGCACCTATCCAAGTTATCCTTCCTAAAGCACGAGTAGAGGATGAGGAGTTCTTGTTCTCAATGAGATTAAAGGTGGGTGGCAAGCCAGCTGGTTCTGCTATTATACTCTCTGGTGATGGCACTGCGACAGTTGCCCATTATTGGAGGAACTCCACAAAACTTTATCAGTTTGATCTGCCTTATGATGCTGCAAAGGTTCTTGATGCTTCAGTATTCCCTTCCTTGGATGACAGTGGTGATGGAGCCTGGGTTGTACTCACTGAGAAAGCTGGAGTTTGGGCCATACCTGAGAGGGCTGTTTTACTTGGTGGAGTAGAACCTCCTGAACGGAGCCTATCTCGTAAAGGGAGTTCTAATGAGTCTTTACAGGAGGAGAGAAGAAATTTCTCTGTTGCTGAAAATATTGCTCCTAGGAGAGCCACATCAGAAGCTTGGGATGCAAGTGATAGGCCAAGAGCAGGCTTCACTGGTGTTGCTCGTCGAAGCCCTCAAGATGAGGAATCAGAAGCTTTACTAAGTCAGCTGTTCCATGATTTCCTCTTGTCTGGACAGGTTGATGGTGTACTCGGAAAACTAAAAAACTCGAGGGCATTTGACAGGGAGGGAGAAATCAATGTATTTACCAGGACAAGCAAATCTATTGTTGATACATTAGCAAAACACTGGACAGCGACCAGGGGTCCTGAGATTGCCTTTCCTGTTGTGACCACACAACTTATGGAGAAGCAGCAGGAGCATAAAAAATATCTTCAGTTCCTTGCTTTGTCCAAGTGCCATGAAGAATTGTGTTCCCAACAGAGTATGATCAGTCTTCATTCTTCCAGTGTAATTAACCTGTAGTTCAGTTTTCATTCCAAATGTTATTGATATTTTTAATATTCCTATGAATCCCAATTGTCTGATTCCCAGAACTGTGCCAGGTATGAAAGTCTTGCTTTATGATTCCTTCTACTGAGTACTGACCATTGACCAACTGCCATTCAGTGCTGCATTGTTGCATTTTCTATACTCTTTCGTCGAAAACATTCGTTATGTTTGGTTGCATTTTTTAGGTGTTTTTTCATGGGTTTTTAGTTGACTTTTTCGAAATTTGTGCCAAAAGGTATTTTATATGTGAATTACATGTGATCCCACATCCAAAATAGTTGAACACAAAAGTGCAACCAAACATGGCCTTATTTCTTGGTGCTGGACAGTTTGTTGTGAATTATCTTCATTGTCATTAAATATTTTCTTTGTTATACTTTTTTACCTATCTAATCTAAAGCTTTTTTTCATGCTCTAGGACAATCCTTGCAAATTATCATGGAACATGGGGAAAAACTTGCTGGTGTGATGCATCTGAGAGAGCTGCAAAGCACAGCTGGTCATGCCAGTGCAACTGGACTTGGCTCTTACCGTGGTTCAGATGCTCGAACTTCTGGAGCTCTCTGGGACCTTATCCAGTTAGTCGGTGAGAGAGCCCGCCGTAACACAGTTCTGCTTATGGATAGAGATAATGCTGAAGTATTCTATAGCCGGGTTTCAGATCTTGAGGAACTATTTCATTGCTTAGAGAGACAGATGGAATATGTCATGAGTGAAGATATGCCGATTCTTGTTCAGTTTCAAAGAGCTTCTGAACTCTCAACTGCTTGTGTTACAGTATTCAGTGCAGCTATGCAATATAGGAGTGAACATCAGTTATGGTATCCTCCACCTGAGGGCTTGACACCATGGTATTCCAAATCTATTGTGTGGAATGGGTTGTGGAGTCTTGCAACATCCATGCTTGAGTTGCTCAAGGAAACAAATCGCCTTGATAATTCAGCAAGGTGTGATTTCTATTCGAATCTTCAATTGCTTATTGAAGTGTTGCTTGAGTCGTATTCAAATGCTATATCAGCAAAGGTTGAACGGAAGGAAGAACATAAGGCTCTATTGGGTGAATATTGCAAGAAGAGGGATACCCTTCTTGATTCCCTTTATCAGCGAGTGAAAAATTTTGTTCAAGCAAAACCACAGGTTAGTCATTTGCAATATTTCTTGGTACAGGCATGTGCATGATGCTTCAATTTGAAGCTAACAAATGACCTGAACAAACTCTCCACCCAGCTTTATAGACCCGTGAAAGAGTTTTCTTCCATCGTTGTTTACATGGGTAACAATGCAGCAAAATAGTCCATCTTGGCATTGCATTCATCTGCTGAACTATCTATTTGTTCACAATCAACAAACTGATAGTGTTAAACTTTAAATTGGATATAAATAATTGTTATTAGTATGAGTACAATGAAAGAGACCTTTTGAGTTTTTTGGGTTTCATCTTGAAGGTATGTAATGTTGAAATTTCAAAATTATGTCCATTTTGCACTACACACAGATGCTATGCAACTCATTTAGGGTGTTTGGATGCATTTTGCATCATCTTGGTTTCATGTTTTTCCATAAAAATACACTTCTCTTCCCAAACTATTTTTTCAACTTTATATTTTCTCTTATAATTTAGTATTCCATCACTATTCATTTCTCTACTCTAAAGTCAAACAAAAACAACACTTCAAAACACACTAAAAATGCATTCAAACACCATGAATGTTTCTGTTTCTGCTTCAGTTTTTGTTCAATTTTGTTGTTTAAAGAGAAGTAACATCCAACCATGCATGGAGGAATTTGTTTGGATCATATCAATTAATATTGATGTTTGCTGTTGCAGGATTCAACTGAAGGACACAGAGATCAGAATAAGGATCTTCCGCATACACTTTTCTCAAAATTATTGTCAACTGCAAAAAGACATGAGGGCTATCAAACTATGTGGAATATATGCTGCGATATCAATGATTCAGAGCTTCTTCGCAGCCTCATGGTATATAGTTAATATTCAGTTACATAGACTTGTTATGTGTTGGCCTACTGATTGTGGCAGTTCTATTATCTTTTGTTTTGGTTTCTGTTTTCTTTTGAATGTAAGTATCATTCTTCTATTTTGCTTTGCCATGTGTTTTTCCTGTAATGATATGGTGGTACTGTTTGAGAATCTCTGTGTATGCTTTTTTTTAATTTTTTTTTTTATACTTCATCCATTTTTTAATTTTTGTTACATTTCTCCCAGGCACGCTTGCCGATACATAACTTTAACTAATAATATCGTTAATTATCAATAGATAAAAAATATATAAAGTTGATATCTTGAATCTATTCATTAAGGCGAATCTAGCAAGACCCTACATGACTATTTTTTTTTAAATATAAGCCACTAATGATAGTCAAAATGAAATATATGAATAGTGTCAAACCCTCCAAAGTTCCAATTAAAAAACGGAGGAAGTATAATTTTGATTTGATTTGATTTTTATTAATGTCAAATCTTTTCTTGCAGCATGAAAGCATGGGATCTAGAGGAGGTTTCAGCTGCTTTGTCTTCAAACAACTCTATGAGAGTAAACAGTTCTCCAAACTTTTGAGACTTGGCGAAGAGTTTCAGGATGAACTAGCTAGCTTTCTTGCACAGCATCCTGATCTTCTATGGCTTCATGAAGTGTTCCTTCATCAGTTTTCCTCGGCTTCTGAAACTTTACATGCATTGTCTCTTTCTAAGGATGTCAGATCAATTTCAGCTATTGAAGGGATTGAATCCAGTGGCTCAGGAAGCACATTAACATTGGCGAACAGAAAGCATTTCCTGAATCTTGCAAAAATATCGACAATGGCAGGTAATTGCCTTAGCTGCAATATGTGTGTCCAAATTTACTCTTGAGGTTTTGGACATCCTTTTCCTGCCCCATTATTTTGCACCCGAAATTATTGTGCTCATGTGCTGGCCTGACCTCTTGTTTTAAATGAGAATCTAGACAATTTTCTTGTTTTCATGAGTACCTATATCTTGGGTATTACCCTCTCAGCCCCCTCTATTAAATATCTAGAATCTAGATTGATTAGGGATGGAGTTTTAGATGGAATTTGAAAGTTCTTTTTGTATGTTTCCAGAATAGCTCTGTTGAATTATGTTTTAGAATTAATGGCATCACACTCATACTAACAATACGTGGTATTGTGGAAAGACTTGCTATTTGGGAAAATGAATCCTTGTTGAGAAGGAATAAGTGACCGAACTTTACTAGAACTTGGTGAAAGGGATATCTTAATTTCTTGGTTGACATTTGTATCATACCCAACTTTCATTTCATTATCTTCACCTGAAATAGTGAACGACGTTTTGTGTAATGTTTTCAGGAAAAGAAGTTGGCTATGAGCTAAAGCTGAAGCACATTGAGGCAGATCTGAACATTCTATTGCTGCAGGTATGCTATTGAACCTCATTCTGTCAATTCTCTTTCAAGGTTTGTTTTGATGCTTATAATTCCTTTATGCTCTATTTGGTTCGAGAATTTTGGGTATAAACGAAAATATAGATGAAAGGAAAAGATAATTAAGCAAATTTGAAATTCAATATGTTTGTTGGTTTATGGTTTTTATGTGGAAAGAAATATAGTGAAGAAAAGTAAAAAGAAAAAATAAACTCCTTATTGTATAAAAATGATGAGAAAGTGAATGAAAAAGTTTGAACTGCTGAACAACATGATGGTCTAATTTTTTTAAAGCAAGCTTTCCCTCAACTGTCATTTTCCAATTATTTTTATTATTAGCCAAATGAATGAGTGATTGGTATTATTTCTTTACTGTTTTATTGTTTTTAAGTTTTCTGGCTTTTCCATTTTATCGGGGATGGTTTGTTATCATTTTGGAGGGGTTTGAAACTGTTACTTCTTTTTTGACATGCTTTTGTCTTATACCTGAAACAGCTTCTATATGTTCAGTTGGAGCATTTTCTCGTTTTTTTGTTCCTGAAGCGTTCAGTTTTACTCTGTATTTTCATACGCTCACTTTCATAGCAGTTCTTATTTTGTTTTACTAATTCTGGGGTCTACATGTGTTGCAGTGAAAGCTTGATCAGTTTGCGATAAGTTTGGTGAACTTTGACATGTTAGGTCTTGTTTGATTACTTGATTCGCAAGTTAATGATTTACTTGTTATTTGCGT
>MAYD01765031.1:0-10023 GCA_001909325.1 Ruellia speciosa
CAATCGTATAGTTGATATTTATTGTAACCCTTTATAAATATAGGCCTTCAGTATTGAGTTTATTATAACAATTTCATTTGAATACAAAGCAAACTCTCTCCCTATCTTATCTCTATAATTTCTTCCCACCTCTTTGTACTTTTATCACTGTAATACTTGTTTAGCATATTATTACATAAGACATTATCAGCATAAATTTTTTGCTTGTAATATTTTATAAGGTAATATTTTACATATATTTTTTATTTTGTTATTATGGCAAAATCTTGTAAAAGTTTTTGTACCTTTAGATTTCGATGCAAAAACTATATGTCATGGCAATGGAAGTAGAAATGCATCTTATATATCAATGGGTCTTGGATAAGTAATTGTCAAAGACAATACAACTAGTAAACAAGATCGGGCAAAGGTCATGATATTTCTCTGTCATCATATACATGAAAGTTTAAAAACCGAATATTTGACAATAAAAGATCCACTTGAATCGTGGAATAATTTAAAGGAGAGGTTCGAATAATCGAGATTAGTCAACCTCCAAAAGCCCGAAGTGATTGGCTTAGCATGCTATTGTAGGATTTTAAATCAATTGCTGAATATAATTAAATGATATTTCTAATTGTCTCCCAATTGAAATTACGTGGGGAGAAAGTGACCGATGAGGTTATGCTTGAAAAGACATTTTTCTACCTTTCATGCCTCAAATGTGGTCTCATAACAACAATATCGAGAAAATGGGTTTAGAAAATATTCTGAGCTCATTACAACCTATTATTGGAAAACGAAATAATGAATTGTTGATGAAAAATCATGAGTCTTGGCAAATTGGTTCTAGTCCATTCCCTGAAGTGAATGTGACATCATCTTGTATTAAAAGAGGCTGTGGACTTTGGTTCCCTATCTTGCCGACCAAACGTTTTGACTTTGGTTCCTGGCTCATGACTTCAATTCCCCCAACCCATCATCACTGGGGCTTCCTCCTGCCTAGCATTTGTCTATCTTTAACCCTGCCGACAGTCCCCTTTCTCAGTTTCCTCAATCCCTCATCATGGGCACCACGTCCAATTTTCTCGTGATTACACAAAGCTCTTAGTTTGGGCTAGTTTTGTCTCCAATCGCAACTGTAACAATCGTTTCTGGCACATTTGTGTCTTCCAATGCCCAATTGGCAATCGCCTCCAACCCCATTGAGTCCCTTTTCCATCTAGCAACTAGAGGTGGGCAGAATTTGTCGAGCCCTAATCTTAGACCCGACACCCGACCCCATTTCTAAATCAAGTTCGGGATTGTGCTTAGAAAAAAAAAACCCGACCCGAACTCTCTTTTTTTCGGATTCAGGTCTGATTCCTGAAAAACCTAACTCAAATGCCCACCCCTACTGGCGGCCTACACCCTATTGTTTTTTATCTGGGGATAAACCTTTAAAGATTAAGCATGTTCCAACTAAAGATGCGAAGAAAGGGGTTGTGTTTTTTTTCTTACAGTTCGGGTATGTTGGGGTGGTATCATTAAAGCCCCGATTGCTTCTTCTGGGTTCCTGGCAAGCATAGTTCTTTCCTATTCAACTTCCAAAGAATATGTCATCCCACTTTCATGCGCATGTTGATTGTAGTCAATTGTGACCCCGGCAACTAGCTTTCTCGATTTATTGTTCTCAACTCATGCCCTTCGAGCATCTTGCTTTAATGTTGTACTAGTTCCCCATCGACTCGTGATTATTTGGACTGACTTTTGATTCTATCTAGGTTGGCATTGTGGAATGTTTAGCATGTCCGGTTTGATGTTGCCAATGGTAATCTCATGAGTTTAAGAGAGAATTTAGGAAATAACTTTTCAATTTTGAATAACTTTTAACGATTTAACTGGATCAAATTACTAATTATGATTGGTAATTAACGTTTTGAAGTGTTTTAGGCATTGAAACGCTAATTTTGAAAAATAGAGTAGCCTAGCGTTTTAAACATTTTTAACTTTTATATGTATTTTTTAGAGTTGTTTTCCATATTTTATAATAAATAGTTATTTTACTAAATATTTTATCCCAACCAACTAATAGTGACACCAGTTAATTGAATATGCTATTAGCTAACATTAAATTGCCAAATATGCCCTAAATTTCTATGTGGGTTGCTTTAATTATAAGACTTGGTTACTAAATATCACATCATTTTACTATGAGTCCTCCCCTTGAAAGACTCTTTTGCCCCTCACTTAAAAAGGCACCACCCCTCGCCCCAAATCTCGACGGGCAAACGCGCCCCCTCTTTTTTTTAAATTTTTATCATTTGTTTTAATTTAATTTTTAATTATGATATTTTGTAAAAGTATTGATTAATTTGTATTAGTTGAAAACTGAAAATCGAGTCATTTGTATTAGTTTCTCAATAGTTGCGCCACATAGCATAGCCTGTGATTTTCAGTTTTGTTATATTAACATGTAAAACCTTTCATTTAATGGCAAACTGCAACTTCTATTAATAATTATTAACCTTAATTGGATATAATTTTATATTTTTAATGAGCGACACCTAATAAAAGTGGGACAGTGTTTAGTAACACCTAATATGAGCTTGCTTTGAGGGGAGAGTGATGATTTGACTTTTAAGTATTTAATTAGGTTGGACCAATTTTGTTTGGGCCTCACGGTCCATTCTTGTTGAGTTGTCTGATTTTGATCACACTCTTAAGTATATTGTACTCTTTGAATCAACTTACACTTTTAATGATTTTATTAATTAATTATTATTTTTAAAAATGTACATATTAAAAAATAGACCTCTCTCCATTTTGTTCTTATCACATCTCCCTCTATTCTTTTGTAATATATAGATATTCATCTTTTAAGTTTGATATTACCGAAAAAAAAAAACTTAAATACAAATTAATATTTTATAAACTAATCATTTGAATTAATTGAAGTTTTTATTAATAACTTAACATTTTTTTCATCTTTGTTGCCCCTTGTCGAAATTGAGCTATGGCTAAAGGGTAAATAGGCCTTGAGATTGGCCTAATATTATATTTGATCCAAAATGCCACCCAAACCTAGATTCATTAAATTTATTAACAAGCCCCAAAGAAGATTAAGAGCCTTTTGACACCAGGTCAAACTTGAAGCATTGACCTCGAAAGGTTGAGGCTTGAAATTTACCCTTTTAGAAGTACTAAGAGAGACCAAAATTGGCTAAGTCCTTGAGTTCTTAAAGGCCTCGAATTACTATTCAACCTCTCAAAGAGCCAAAATACTGGCAATAGTCAACTCGATGTGTAAACAATGAACAACCAAGCAAGGTAACCATGAGTATTACCCTAACAGACAAATCCACATGTTCAGTATAGTTGGACCTTGTTCAACCTTTATACCCGAGTAAAGCCACCCCGAATGCCCCATTCAAAGTTGACCTTTGCTAGACAAGTCCATTTGGTATAGCCAAACCTTGACTCTTTTGAGCCCCCTAAGATAGGCTCAGAGTTATTGTTCATGGTCAAGGTAGTTACCCTCGACTCGGTGTTTAGGCCATTCAACTAGCCTCGAATCATGCTCACATACTACTAGACATGACAAGACGGAAGCATTAGAGACCTCCTAAGAATCTAAAGAATCAAGATGACTTTTGCGACATAAACATAAATTCCTAAACATTTTGGTATTAGTTTGAAGGTGAAATAAATGGTACACGCGACATCATTTTAAAATCATAGAAATAATAGAAACCATGTTTCTCCTACGGTCCACTTTTATTTCTTGTACCATTTCACTTTTGCTTCTCATACGGTTCATTCATACCCCCTATCAACGTATGTCAAAATAATAGAAATCATGTTTGCTCGATGTTGACACCCCGATCCACCCAATCGATGCCATTTCTCATTATATAGAGGATAAATAATTCTTCCATCAACTCAGATAAACACTCTCATAAAAAGCCCGTATATTGCATTAGTTGTAAGGTAAAATTAAATCATATCGTTGATCATTGACCCAACACAATTCAACCTTCACATGGCTTACACTATTAGAATTTACCATCAGTCAAATCAACTCCAATTATGAATTATTATTTCTAAAAGCAAACATTAAAAATGTTTTTGAATAAAAAAACAACTGGGCTCTAAAAATATCTGCCGATGAGAGGCAGAGGCCCAACTATTTTTTTACACACGTTAGGTCCAACCCCACCACCGCTTATCAGATCCATCAACTATCAAGTTCGACCCACACTTTTCCGATTTAAAATGAATGCACACTTGCACAGAGAAGGAATCTCAAATACTTATCCTATGAAATTTTATGATATAATAAAAGTTTGATACGATTCTGTTGATGCTCGAGCCTCGAAACATAAATCTGTTTTTTTGGGGGGGTTTTGCCTTTCCTTACGGGAAGCTATATAGTAGTAATTTTATCACGAGCTACCTGATTTGGTTGCAAATTTTAATTGTGGGCTGAAATAAACAAGAGACGATGGTGAAGATCACGGCGTTGTTGGTGCTGAAATGCTCTCCGGAGGGTTCAGATCCGGTTATATTGGCCAACGCGTCGGATCTAAGCAGTTACGGCTTTTTTCAACGCCCCAGCCTTAGGGAATTCATTGTTTTCGTCGGTCGGACCGTTGCAAAACGGACGCCACCTAACCAACGGCAGTCGGTGCAGCATGAAGGTCCGATCATTTCTAATTTTTTTTTCTTTTTAATAATCCTGCTTTGCTATTTTTAATAATCCTGCTTTGCGATGTAGTTTGATCCACTTTTGTTCAGTTAAAAATTGACCGCCATGCTGAAGTTTTTGCGGACTTGGTTAATGCTAGGTTCTGATTGTGTCGGTTAGGGTTTTGGACGAATTATATATGGTCGGATTATTTGGTTTTTGATGCGTTTGTTTTACCTATTCCTGCTAATTGTGTATTTTGATCATAAGTTTCTGTTGGAATTTGGAATGCTTGAGCATCCGTTGCTGATGTCCCTTTTTGTGTTTTGATAGGGAATTGACTTGAGGATTTTGTTTTTCACTGTTCCATTTGCCATGTTGAGGATAATAATTTTATTTGGTGATCGTTCTCTTTTCAACGCTTGTGTGACAAATTACATTTTTGTTCTCGTTCTTGTTCATTTACTAGTTCTTGTAATTGTTAGTTGTATTATAGCAACATGTATTATACGAAGTCAATCATGTTGTTTTTGTAGACTCTATAATGGACACTATTTGTTTTCTTTTTTCTTGGTTAAAAGAAAAGGCTAAGGTGAAATTGAAGTAAATGGGAGAATAAATTCAACTTTGAAATTATGAATGTCAAAAACCACAATAATAACTTTTCTAGAAAGAAGACAGTGCTCAGTTAGGATGTTACAGCTGTAATTGCTCTCTTACCCGAGCACAAGATATTTAGCTTTTCACTCTTTACCTTTGTTACTTTTATTTAGTAATTATGTGCCATGAATTTAGATGTAAGTAGTGATGATTTAATGGAAAAACTGTTGTTTCCAAACATCAATGCATTGTGGAGAGGTGCCAGGTAGCCTTCATGATATTGAAATTTTGTAGATTGTGGCTCTGATTTAAATGAAAGAGAAACTTGAGGAAATTGTGGCAGCCATTCAACAGAGTTGAACCCTCAATAATACTTATGATGATAATAATGTAAATGTCCTAGGACTTTTTTAGAATACAGATGGATTGCCTCGCTTTAGGTTGATTGTTGATGGGCTATTTAGTAGAAGGTGGGACACATTGCTTTTAGACAATAGTAGGAACATATAAGCTGGTACTGTTGCTGACCAAACCAATAGAGAGTTGCAATATCAGTAGGTTCTCCTCCTGCTTGTGGTGGATTAATAATTGTTTATATTTTAGGCCATATTTAATAAGGCTCTGTTAGCAGTGACAAATTTACTTCGTAGTCCTTCTCTATTCAAGTTAGCATGTGACCTGATCAAGAACATTTACTTGAAATGGATGAGTACCAACATTTTGTTAGCCAGTGGTTTTGAAGTAGTTCATTTCATGTTCATGCTGCATCAAGTCTCTCTGCAATGTTATTAGGTGAATTTGCAGGCTGATATCTTTTGTTGGGATAATTTGTCAATCAGAATACAAGGTTCATGCGTACAATAGAAATGGTTTGGTTGCACTGGGTTTTATGGATGACCACTACCCTGTCCGAAGTGCCTTTTCATTGCTCAACCAGGTACGCAGGCTCAATTTGGCATATGCTATAGTGAGAATTTGCTTGATTTTTAAGAGGAAGAGTTTTTATGTGACTGGTGTTATTATCCAACTAATGTGATTACTTGGCAGCTCTTGGATGAATATCAAAAAAACTTTGGTGATTCATGGAAAACTGTGCAAGCTGATAATTCCCAACAGTGGCCGTATCTAAGTGAGGCACTTACAAAATTTCAGGTATATTGGTGTCTTCCCCACTCTAGGAAAATGGAGCCATTGCAATTATTGCTTGGGATGACTGGTGGTAGTTTTCACATTCATGAATCTGATTTGTTTTTGCATACTTGGTTTTAGGACCCTGCCGAGGCTGACAAATTGTTGAGAATTCAGAGAGAGTTGGACGAAACTAAAATTATTCTTGTAAGCAATTTCTACTACTTTATATGAGATCTAAAACACCTATAGAGCTGTTTCCCATCTCATTGATGAATTTGCATTATTACAACATTTATGAATTGGTTGTCAAAGTTCTAACCATATAAAATGATGTTTGATGAAAAAAGAAGGTTTTGCATTATCTGCTTTAAGTTCTTCCCTGCTGGTTTTTTGCTTTATGGATGTTTTCGGTTATCCTGCCATAGGATTTCCTAGATTCGCAGTTTATACTACCTTCTACATGTTGGTCCAGCTAATGTGTTTTCTGTTTTTGTTTCTAAAAATAAGTTACATCCAGTGAAAGACTGAATTAACTCACCATTCAGCATCCTCAAGTAAAAGCTAACCTTGCATTTTATCTTTGCCTGTTTAAATTGGAGATGATAATAGCCAAATGGGATCTTTCCCCTTGAATCAAAAGTATTAATGAAGACAATCACTTCTTCATCACTTGTGTAGTCATTGAAAACATATTCATGGGGAAGTATCCCAAAATGCATAACCAACATATCCCTATTGGTATTTGAAAAGTAATAAGGCATGCACATATAGTACCATGGTTTTATGTAACCAAGGTTTTATTGACAATAAGAACTATATGGTATGGCTAATTAATGCATGTGTCTCGCCTTAAGACTTTTGGCAATCAGAAAAATAAACCCAATGAAACAGCCTCCTGCATAATCATCTTTTTGGGGAGAAAAAATTGCGAGCTTTCTTCTTTCACTTAGTTTTTCAACTACTATCTATGCCATTGGATATATGTTTTCCATGTTCCTCTGTTTTTTGTGCCAATCTGAAGAAGACCATAGGTGCAAATAATAACTACTAGGTTGAAATATATTATAACCACAATCTTAAGGTGTTTGTTTTGGGTTTTATATTCTTTATATTTGTGTACAGTAGATAAATATTGATTCCATGTTTTTCATGCTGCTTTTAATGATTATCCCTTGCCTATAGAAACTAGAATAAAGGCCACACTTGTGTTGCAGTTTTCAAATTCCGAATATTTAGTTCTATGTTGTTTTAAACTAGCTTTTGGAATCATAGATTGAAATATTTTGAAATTTCAAGATCAAATTCATAGTTGTTTGGTGCATATATTGGCACTCAACTGCCCAGGCATAATCATTCTTACACTGTGGTAACTTGATGTCAGTTCCTTATGTTTAATAGGAGGAAACAAATGGCAGCGTCTTTAACTTATTTCCCTCTATTATGTTTTTATCTATTTTTCATTTCCAACTCTGGATAAATTTTCTTTATTTCCTTTTACATTTTATCTTTTTTTTCCTTTTATTCCATTAAAATTTCTGCTTTTGAAATTCTCCTTTTAGTTTCATTTCTATCTTTTTCCCTTCTTGAAAGTTTCGTTGTTATTTCTAATTCCATCTTCTATCAGAGAGAGCCATTGTGCGGTAGCCTAGTTGCTCCCTACCCCTATACACTGGCTGATATCTTAGTTTCCGCACGCCAACCAACCTCTCCTTGTTTCTATATAGGGCGATAAAATTTGTAAGTTAACCGGCAATCTAGGCTCTCTCGAGTCAGAGGGTAGTTTCAAACCACTTGTGGGCCTGTCTCTATGCCATCTACTATTGATAGCTTGATCCCAATTAATTGTTTCTTAACATTATAGGTTGAATATTTTTGCTGACATAAATTTTATGAGCAAGTTGGTACCAAATGGTTATGTATAAAATGTGCTACTGTATGATTCATTTTGCTTGAAACTTGAGAAGTGCATCCTATTGATAAATTTAACCTTCCCGTCATGCATAATTTTCCCTTTGTTTTAACCTTATAATATAATGTTGGCCTTTCTTCCAGCACAAGACCATCGACAGTGTCCTAGAAAGAGGAGAGAAGCTGGACAGTTTGGTCGAAAAGAGTTCTGATCTTAGTGCCGCATCTCAGGTTTGTCATTCATTGAGATTTATGTTTGAAATTGTTACTTGCTGGAACTTATTTGTGATTTGTTAAAAAAAATTCATTAATACTCCGTAAATGCTAATTTTCTTGAATGATATCTGCATCCTCAAGTGTACCCATAGCTATGTTTTAATGGCACGATTTCAAAGGAAATATACAAATACATCATAATAGATGATCCAATCCACTGCACTTATCTGGGTGATGTTTCATTTATTGCAGGTTTGAAATTCCTCCACTTGTTTTGAACTATACATATCTCAAATGGTTGAGACGAGTTCACAATCCATTCTATTTCAAATATCACCTCCAAATTCACACTTCAAAATCCAAATTCGTTAGACAATTGTGTACTTGAACTCAAATAAAGCTTGATAATTGATATACAACCACCTAGGCTTCAACTAGATTTAGATGTACAGTATTAGATTTGAAATCATGCCTGAGCGCTCTCCGAGTAAATCTAATTTTGTGATATCAGAAACAATTGTGATTGATTCTTGTGTTATGAAATCATCTCCATCTCCGTTCTGATGACATTACATGTTTCTGCAACAGATGTTTTACAAGCAGGCAAAGAAAACAAACCAATGTTGCACCATTTTGTAAATGCTTCGGAGGCAAAAGGCTTCATCTATCATGCGCCTTCACTGAATGGAGTTGTTTATATCATATATATACAAACATATACTTATATACTGATTGATTGCATTGTATGGGTGAAATCTGGAACATAGTTGCTGTGTTGAATGTTTCTATTGTGATTCTAATTTTTATCTTTCTGAAGAGAGCTTCATCATTCTGTGGGTTGGTTGATATTGAGATGAATGTCATGTTATTCTGGTAAATAAAAAATCTGATTGAATTAGCAGCTCCCGTTGCCACAAAAAAATCTAACTACCCACGGCCCCCCTTGTAATCAACACATTTTTTAAGAGTAACCACGAACAACCAATTACCAACCTCAACCAGATCAAATGAACCCTCAAGGGACCACATTTTGGTGAGTTTTGTCCATAACGTGTCAATTCGAATTGTATTTTCAAGAAGCCTAATGATCAAACGACGCTGCCGAGGATCATAAAGTGCATGCTTCTCCTTAGCCGTCAAACAGTACTGTGGGATTGCAACGCCCCTGCCGCACCTCATCAACTTATTGTTCCTCAATCATCAACTTCTCTAATTCTTTCCACTCCAATTCTTCATGGACGGAGCGATACACCCGATTGGTGCCGCCGACAACCACATCCCTAGAGGTCAGATTTTTAGGCGCCGAATCAATAACCAAATCCACTTCGGGAAGAGTCGAGTTCGGTTTATGAGACGTAGGACTATTGCCTCATTCCAGTCGGGAGTCCTCACCTGTCAAGCCTTCCCTTTCATCTCCTTTGTGTTCACCAGTATTCGAGTCTACCTACATTTCGGAATAGTCACCATTCACCGCATCCGCTGCCAAATCAAGTATAACACATTCACCATCTTTCGCTTGCCGA
>MAYD01765036.1:0-12183 GCA_001909325.1 Ruellia speciosa
AATTTTATATATTTTTTTAGCTATTGATAATTAGCGATATTAATAGTTAAAGTTTTGTACCGATAAATATGTCTGTGAGAAATGTTGCAAGCATTTTGAAATTGAGAAGTACAACGTATTATCTTAAAAATAAGATATGAAGTATTTTTGTTTGGATAAATAAAATAATGAAATTTTTATAATTTATTTTGTTTCTATCCTATAATTTTAAATATGAAGAAGCATTCTGTTATTTTTATGAAGAATATAATTACTTTAGACTTTTTCATTGTTTTTCAATTGTACAGAAAAAAAAGTGAAGGGAGAAGTAAAAATGGAGATTCATGGATCAAATTGGGCAAATTGTACATAAATCTCACTTGAATTTTAATATTTTTTTACGTACGTACATGGGTTAAATTGGATTAAGAAAAAGTGTAAGGGAAATAAATTGAGAAAATGAGCTAAGCATAGGGATCAAATTGGGGCAAAAAGTATAGGGCTCAAATTAAAAAGGTGAGTTAAGGACAAGGGTTACAAAAAGATCAGGTTGGAAAATATATAGTACTATAAAAATTTGAAAGCAGAAGACTTTGAATCACTATTGGTCCTTTAAAATACATCAGAATGTATAAATAGTCATCTGAAATATGAAAAATAAATAGTCATCTAAAATATGAAAAATCACCACTGGTCCTGTATAAATCAAAATGAAATGCTGGTAATCCAACTGCTAACTCCGCAATTCATAAGTGTTAAGCTCCGCTACATGCGGGTTAACCCATCTAACTTGCCATGTTGTAAACCTTCCATGCCCGTGGAAGATGTCTATGGAGGACACAGGCCAGATGGCATACATCGCCGTAGTGTTTTGGACCACAGCTGTTATGATCTATACCCATCGACAAAGAAATTGGTCCTTGTTAAAATCATTTGAATGAGGGGGAGTGGACAACATCACAGGTGTGATCATCTTTCCCATGACCATGGTGATATTCCCACGAGTCATGGGGTTGTTCTATTTTACAAGGTCGGGAATCTGAATCGTTGATTATATTTACATGATTGTAAATATTTGAAACTTTCAAATGATATACCTTGTTCATCATGGCCATGTAGTTTTAACCTTCACTTATAAAGTGTTATTCCTTCCAAGACAGTTCATTTTCTCCTATTTGTTTTTCCTCCTCTAACCCTTTTGAAGATTGTCAAATGCCACAAGTGGGCAACTCGGTGAATTCAAGAGAAGCATGTGGGGTGTGAAGAGTCACCTCGATCATATGTTTCAAAGACCCGGTACATTTCAGGGGAGGTGTTCAAACAATCATACATTTAGGGATTGTGGGTATTTCGTGTGGGAATATGAAGTTGCTTACGAGGTAGTGTCATGAGAAGAGTGGTGGTGATAGAAGAGGTGAACATTAACTTGAAGGAATGGATTTTTGGATTGGAATTATGGAGGAAAAAACAAATGAATGGGCTTGAAGATCGAAGAAATGAGGAAGAAAAATAAGATCATGGTGTGCTTGCTTCCTTTTTTGGGTTCCTTCTATCATGAGATTCTTCGCTTGAATTTGCCTCTTCGCTTGAATTTGCCAATGTAATGGTATATCATAAGTTTTCTTATGTACTTTAATTTATAGTTGATGTACGTGTGTTCGTGGATTGATGATATATCAATATGTTTGTTGTTGAAATTAATTTAAAAAATAGTTAGTGCGGGTCTATGGCATGAACCACGACAATGGTCCATGCACTAGTTAAGCATATATGTTCCATGTGAGTCGAATATGGTTATAATAATGACCTTGTTCAACTAAAGTGTAGGTTGCTATTGACGAGGGTAGAAAATGTCCAACAACCATGCCTAATGTAACACCTGGTGTTACCATACAGTGATTCAAGAATTTTATCAGAATTTAAAATGTCAGATGAGAAAGAAAAAATTTCACGAGATTAATTATAGGAAAATAATTAATTCATAAGATGCGGAAAATTTCATCAGAGAAAATCATTAATTTGATTTGAGTTGGATAATTGATTGGGCCCGATTAGCCCGAAAGGCCCAATTAATTGAACCGGGGCCCAACAGTGAAGGGGCGACATTCAGAAGTTACAGAGGTCCTAAGAATCATTAAAAAGGGGTGTCAAAAAAATTTGGAAGCATTCAGAACATTGGAACTCCTCGTCAGTAAAAATCGAATTTCGGTACGCGACAACAGACCAATCACATAAGGGCAATTTATTTCTGGAGGGGAAATAAAATTAATTTAAGGACTTAGAAATATTTATGGAAGAGAAATAATTGATATGGGGCGGTATTCAGTAAAAGAATCGCACTTAGGGGCATGAATTCGCACTTGGGCACTTCAAGAAATGAAATCAGGATAAAAAGTGCGAAACAGGGGGCGATACGCAGAAAAAGGGGGCACTTTCACGCTTTTGGGGCATGTTCGCGCTTCTGAAGTGCGATGCGCGAGCAAGAGAGAGGGAGGAGAAGATGCAATTATTGTGCCTTGGGAATCGAAAAAGGGGAGTAATAATTACTCTGACAAGCATTTAATGAGGAAAGAAAAGCTGGAATCACTTTTTTTGGAGAAAGGCACGCACCTCGCGCTTTTTAGGGGGTTTAAAGTGTGAAACTTGCGGGAAAATGTGCGAGATGGCCTTGAGTTCGCATGTTTTGGGTGTTTTAGGCATGAAAACATGACTTTTAGGAAGTAGAAGTGCGAAATTGATGCCCAGAACGCCTGAAGTGCAAGGTTGAACATGGGAAGTGCGAGAATGATGATGAAATGTGCGTATATGGGCTGCATGGTGCGAAATTAATGTGGAAATGCGACTAAGTGCTCGTAAGCTTGCATATTTAAGTGCCTTAAGTGCATGGACTTCATGATTTTTAAAGGATGGATGTGTGGTACCTATTCTACATAAAAGATGCGATATTAGTGGGGGATGTTTGGATATAAATAAGACACTTGGGATTAAAATTCATTTGCTCAAGTTATCTTCTTCAGTAAGGGTTTGCAGTTCAAGTTTTTCTCTCAAGGCTCAAGGTAAGAAATCCATGCCAAATTTTATTCATGGGATTTTTGGAAGAAATAATCACAGATCCTTGTTCTCCTCATCATTCTAAACATCTTTGACGGTTTGAAATTTTCATTTGATGAATTCATGTTGGAGCCGTACAACAGCTTGGTGGAGCAACAATAAAATGGGTCTCGTGGATTTAATGGATTTAATGGAAGTGGATGGTATTGTTGGTTGATAATGAAGTCTAAAAGTTGATTTTTGGACTTGTGCTCTTGAATGTAAATTGGAATTTGGACATAGGATTTAATGGGGTTTGGAACTGAGGTATGAACATTAACGGTGAAGGGAAATAAATGAAGTGGGTCTTGATGTATGACTTAAATGGTGAAATTGGGAAAAATAAGTTGTTCAACCAACGGTTAGTGAAAAGGAAGCAAAATTGGAGTTGGTTTCTCCTTTGACAGATTTCATCATATGAAAATGTTAAAGAAATTTATTCAGTCGTTCTTGTGAAATTTCAGATTTTACGGAACAGTGTTCGATATCAGGATCAGATTTGGATTTTGGGTCAAGATATCATAAGATTGTTGATAAAGGTAAGAACATACACTAGGCACCCATAAGTCCCAAATATTTATACTTTAGGTCCTAAAATAATTTTATTTTAGGCCTAGGAAATATTTACCCTTATCAGTTTTAATTGATGCATTTTAATTATTTTAAATTAAATGCATGGATTGGATATGTGCTTCAATTAATCATTTAATTGAATTTTTATGCGATTGAGTGTTATTATGTGAATCATATGCATTCAATGAACCCAATTATGTAATTGGTATCGCATGGAATACGGTAAAGTCTCTCAGTAATCGAGCAAGTGGCATTTATTTCTTGTCTCGAACTGAATTATGGCATTTCAAAATGTGGAATTAATCGTGACGATTAATAAGTAATTAATGCATCGCATTAAATGAATTAATCATGTAAAGATGTAAATAGAGTGGTGATCCAACGATGACTCCTATGGGTTGATCACCATAGGATTTTTAATACTACCAATCCGGAAGTTTCGACTTTCGGTAATTTCACTGTTCTACTCACGATGGTAGCTCCCTTAATGAGGTTTACCGGTAATTTGAGTTCAGGTTTGGATAGGATGGTAAGTGTGTCCGGGGGTGATGCATGTGAGACCGCAGTTGAAACTATCCAATCTTTGGCCCTGGGGGAGTCCTAGCTGGAACCGACTGGGTACATCGGTTGTCCAAGGCTACAATGGCTCCACTCAAGTACTCGAAGAGGTTGTTGGTGTTTGGTTCCAGTACGGGTGATCCCTGCCGTGCTTACTGCTTACATCTCAGCCTATGTCCCTTTATATACAGCGGTAGGTGGGTGGACCATGTCGTTGTTCATATGATGGTTACTTTCACTCAATGGATTAATGTTTGTCTGTGATTGTGCATGAATGTAGACGAAGTCACAGGTAAGCATGGTTTTATCTTGTGTGCATGCGGTTACTTGCATACTTGATGGTCTTAAGTTGTGTCTGGCATTTGTTATTGCATTCACAATTTGGTAAATGTTTAATGCATTTCTGATTAAATGCATGGGGTTTTAAAGATGATGATGTTGAGTACACAACGGTTACTGTGTCTCGACATGGGTAAAGTTATGCATATTTTAAAGGTACATGAATTTTGAATCATGATTCACCTGGACCAGTGCATTCATGATTTGGGGGAAAAGGAAAGCATGATTTTAAGAATGCATCGTACAACATGCATGGTTTTAAAGAGGCACTTGTGACGTGCATGGTTATGTTTCGATTTGAAACCCGTTAAGTCAACGTATCGAAGATGCTCTCACCACAAAAAAACTCAAACTTCGGATTCCGTTCATTAACTGAAAAAGTGCAGATAAGAGTCCATGTGACTAGACGAATTCCGTAGCTACGTATTTTGTAACAAGGTATGCAATAGCATACTGTAAAAGCACTTTCCTAGCTCTTTAAGTGAATGCTGATCCCACTTAAGTTCTAATTGAATAGTGGAATACCTAGCTAGTAAACAGTGACCCAGACATGGATTGGATTCCTCTAAGACTCCAACAGGCTTCTCTGCCATTTGGATTGGAGAATTTATGGTGAGAAATAGCTTTCTTCTTACGACTGAACGATAGTAAAGTAAAATGGCAAGATTGGACTTGCTTTGCTCGTTTTAAAGAGCACAACTTATTCGAACAATAGATGTATGGCTCATTATGCATTATCATATAAATGGCATAATTCTGTTGTGTGTGTTCATTACCTAGTCGTTTTCGACTAACAGTGCTATTGCATCATATAGGCGAGGATGGCCAGTGGGTACGTGCAGGTTCCCCTGGTGAGCATACGGGTTGAGGTTCAGACCTCAAGGGTTTTGGTGAGGCCGAGAGAACATAGTGGTTAACTGTTATATATGTTTACATTTCAATTATTAATTATGTTCTGAACTCCTGCCTTGTTGAACTGTCATTTTGTTTATCGGCTTGTATTAAATAACCGAGTTCTGGACGTGGGACATTTTTTTGTAACTGTTGATGCTGTAAATGATTGCCTGCAATAGTTAATAGGCATTCTTTTGGGTGACTTGGGTGACTGACTTAAGTTTTAATACATTGAGCTGCGATAAGAGGGGAATCGTTTCCTGAAATCCAGCGTGCTCTGATAGGATAGATGATTTGATTAAACCTGAGCACCGAGCTTACTAAGAATTTGGCGTAGAATCCGAGATAAGTTAGGTGTGGCGGTAGTATCTTCCGGTTTCGGAAAACCAAGGTGTTACACCTAAGACAACAATTATGGTTATAGTTCTAAAGAAGTGGAAGAGTAGCGCAGCTACATGGATGTGAATGAGGACATATTCCCTTTGTTGTATCTAATAACCTAAAACTTTAAAGGCCATGGATTATTTTTACACAGTAGTTGACGTTAACAATCAATCCATGTCTGTGTAAATTTAGCCCACAACCTTGGATTTAAATAGAAGCACTGTGTGCAAGATTAATTTTAGATGGACATGGATTCAGATTACGATGTCCATTGTTAGTATTATTTGATGAATTTTGCCTTTCAAGTATGATGTTTGGATTGCAGAAGAGGTGTACATGATTGGATGGATTTTTTAAAAAATTTAATCTGACCATCTGGCTAAGCAAAAATTCAACTGTCAATTACAATGCCTCTCGTGAAAGCTAAGTTTTACATGGTCGTGTATATATTCTTACGGTCGTTGACTCATTGTATGCGGGTTTTGTAAATAAATATCTTTTTATTACTAAATATATATTTATTTCAATATATATGCAAACAAATTTATAATTTTATGGGAGTTCATGGACATGGCAGTACTCTACACGGTCGTCAATATTTGAATTCCAGATAAATAGTGTTCAAATGGGGCGTGGGGGGAGCGGGGTATTCCATAGGATGGACAAGGCATTACTTATAATTCATGGAAAACCATGGCTGTGGTTATACACGGTCATTGAAATTTCTACTTATAAACCTGAAATTTCAAATATCCACGATCATGTAAACATAGTCCATAGCCATGGTTGTTTTCAAATTTCCCTGTGACTTGTGGGAATATCACCGTGGTCATGAAAAAAAGCGACCACAGCCAGCAAAGGGAATTACATTGTCGGCATACCCAACTAAAGGAAATAGCGCGATTAGGGGCCAATTCAATACTGTCATCTCCTCCTCTAGTTAATATGTACAAATTACACATTTACATTTCACACTGACTACCCCACAAAGAAGTCTTTTTTTCACCTTCTCTCCTCTTCTTTTCCTTTTATTTTTTACACGTGCATTCAACACAGGGAATTTAAGGTATGAAAAGAGTCGCAATTCTATTTATGCATTATTACATGCCATCCAGACTGGCCAAAACAAGCACACAACACAACCAACATCCACTATAATTACTACGACAGAGAAGTCCTCCATTTCTATCATTCACATATCACAAAATAAAGAAACATGGATCATTGAATGACGAGGCACACAGGTTGTTCCTCTCATGCTTTAAAAATTTTTGCAAGTGAGAAGGGCCTGCTTTAAGTTGGATAATTCGACCCTTAAAAACTCAATGATACCTGCAACAATGAGGAAGGGTCTGAAATCTGAACAGGGATGAATCTGCAATCAAGTGAGGCAGATAAACTGCAGCAAAGCAAAAACCCAAGAACTATCACCATCCAATGGTCAACCATTTATACTTCCGCTGCTGAAGTTTACTACCGCCAAAAGTACTCGCTAAACAACTCCTAGTCTCGATAAGTCAACTACCCTAGTCATACTGTCAATATGTCTAAATGTATATTACATTGCATATATATATGGCATCAACAAATCACATGTATATGTATATTGCATGTATCTTTAGCTGTGACTCAGAGTAATGTAGGGCTTAATAACTAATGCAGCATAGACGTACTATATTACATGAAGTACTCTAATCTTATGCAACACAGAACATGCATACTCACTTAGATAAAAGTGCACACAAACAGAAGAGAGTGGTCGAATTGGATTAAAGAACAAGGACAGGTTCTTGAGGCACCCTTTGCTACGACACAACTTTGCAAAACAAAGTTTTGCCTCAATTTTGGAGGACAATAAAAACAATGCAAATGAATGAATAATGAGTCATAAAATATTAAATGCACACACAGAATATTTATATATCACGCAAAAAGGAAGGAGAAAAGAAGAAATAAAGGCACGTGTCTCAAACAACTTGACATGAGATCACAAAAGCACAGAACCCCTACTAGACTTTCATTTAACTATTTGTTCTCAATTAAATATTGTCTTCTATACCTCTCAACTTAATTAAGATATTACCTTCAACGCCGAGCAGGACTGCCAACCTGCAAAAGAGAAGAACTCCAAAACCTTGCAACATGAACATTATCTACTTGAAAACAGCAACCAAAAAAGAAAAACAAGCTGCATTGGAATGCAGGCTGCCGTCCAAAATCCACTCTCCTACCCGAACACAGTTTGAACTCTCTAGCGATTCATCATCCAAGCGACCAGCACATGCATGTGAATCCAAACAGATATGGATAGACTAATATTAAAGAAATTGACTGAAAACGAAAGGTGACAACATTGTTGCAACAGGACAAGTAATAATGTACAACGCATAATTTCCTAAAGGGGAAATCGAGTATGAAATGAAGCAGATATACAAGAGGTGTGCATTGAAGTTTATTCCTCCCATGATTGCAAAAACTTAAAGAGCATAACTGTCAAAATCAGCTATGCGCTGAGGCTGCAGGGTTGCTACCAGGGGCAGGGACTGATGCTAAACCAGTGCCAGCACCCGGAGTGCTGTTTTCTTCACTGGCATGCCGCACAAATTCTTCAGGTGACAAGTGAGAACCATGGCAAGCACAAACGATCCTTATTTGAGTAGCACTGTACCTGTATGTTACACCAGAAATTGTCCTGCCATTCGGTCCTGGTCCAGTAGTAGACACCCATGGCAGGTTTGGGTAGCTACCACAACCGCCAAATTTGAGGTCTGCCGCTATACCAGGCCTTATAGATTGATATTCGGAAGGGGGTGTTTCTGCTCTAGGCTGATCAGATGAATCTCTAACTGGATGAATTGCATGGCTTCCTTTCAAATCACCTTCTCTGTGAGAAGAGGAGCCTTCTTCTCCAACTTGCTGCTTTCCATTGTTTTTTCCATGTTCTGGAGCCCTCCCATCATATTGTGTAGATTCAGAAGACTTGTGTGAAACTATAGGTACAGTTGCTACAACAAAATAATAAGATTCAGGTGACGCAGTTTCTTGCTATTTTAAGGGAGAAAATTTTGATTATTTCAACAGTCATGACTCCTAAAATACGGTACAAAGAAGAACACAGTAATTACTATTTGTACCAAATATGAACATATACATAAGACTACTTAAGGGTCCATTTAATACAGGAACTTACAAATAAACACCCAACTCTTAAGATACCGATAAGAATTACGACTCCTGTAGTAGATTTTCTACAAATGCCCACAGAAATTTTTATGGGTCCATAAATTATTCAGCCCATCCACTGCCAATACATGACAAAACAGATTGGCCTTAGGTAGTTAGGCTAACTCCATATTTGAGTGAGTGAGGGACAGCATAACAAATCAAACAGCTGAACAATAAGGCTAACTGTTACATACATCAACAGGAGTCTATTAAACTACTGTCCGTCTGTAGCACATTAATACAGATTACCCAAATATAACAATAACTGTGCTTCACACAACTAAAATGAGGCGGTCAAACAACAAATATTAGATTGAAAAGTACTCATTATTGACTAGGTAGCTTTTATTAGATGATTGTTTTTCCATGAAGGCAAGTAATTGTTTAATCAGAACCTCTGGACTTGTTACACACAATAAGTATGCATTCACAGGAAAGAATAAACAGATTAGTCCTAAAGAGATGAAATCATTACTACAACAAAGAGGAAAATGGCTTCAGAGCACAAAGAGAGTTCAACCAAAACCCCATAGCACACATTTAAGAGCATATCACCAATAACAAGTCATTATCACATAATTAAAGTAAGAGAATCAATAGAAGGAAACAATAGAAAACCTTGAGATAGCTTCCTGCTGTCATTATGAGTATCAGGAGGATTCCTCCCAGCATAAGCAGGGTGAATTGGAAGATGAGAAATAATTCCGCGAGAATTATCCCGATCTAGTGCTGGAAGCTGGACAGGGTTGTACCCAAACATTAAAGGAAGGTTTGATTGCATCACTGGCTGCATGCCTTGTCTGTCACTATTTGGTGCAGTCATTCCTTGCATCATGCCCGGCAGAGGATAGCTAGACAAGCTCGGTGCACTGCTGGAGCTTGAATTGTTTCCTGGTGTGTAAGACATATTAGTGTTGACTGGTGCTGGGTACGGGACACCATATGACACAGGCATGTTTGTCCTGTTAAACTCTTTTTCTCCTGGAATGGAATATCTCTTTTGTCCTAACATTTCTATTCCACCTGATTCACCAAATGCATCCTTTTGGATCCTAGATAGGTTACTACTGGATGCAAATCGTTTTGGCATGTCATCATTGTGGGAAGCATGCCTTGAAGTTGAACCATCCACTTCGGAGTCTGCCACATCTTCATTTTCTGCAGTTGACCCCTCATCAGTAGTTATTGATATATGCGATGCCTTGGCCTTATCAACCAAATCCAGATTACTAGTCTCTCTGTCATGCCTCTTCTGTTGGTTCGCCTCAGTAAACAAGTTTTTCCGCTTCTCACCAACACCTGATCTCCTTTCTTCTTCAGTTTCAGCAGATCTGGTATCACTGTTCCAAATTCCTCCTGTATTTGAGTTCTTAGAAGTTTCTATATCCACAGCAGCTTTACCAAAGCTGCTGTAGATGTTCTCCTCAACTTTTGAGGGGTGCTGTTGGGTTCCACCTTCTAGAAAATTTTTGAACTCATTGATCAATTTGAGATCTCTATCACCTTCATCCGATCTAATATCAGATGAGCTGCCTCGGTTACCTTTCTGCGAGGAACCACCTCCACCGCAAGGTAGAGACAAGCTCAGATCAAGACCTTTCTCATCTTCCATTTTTATAAAATCAAAGATGCCAAGAAGCTACTCGCATCACCAACCAGCTTCACAAACGGATTATTGCTGCCTAACAAATCAAAAAACATCAAATGGTTTGAGAAACAGGAGAACCATTTTAAATACCTCTGTAACAGATATAATAATTCCTATTATCACACTAGCTAAAAAACCAAAAGGCAACCCCGCAGAAAAACCATATATCAGCCGGTCAGCCCCTTATTAATGAGTAGATTCATGAAATTCTATCACTAAGATATCAGTTAACAATTATCTTGCTTTATCAGAAACCTTATTCACACAAAAGTACATAACCATACCATACATACAGCAAATCTGACGGAAATTAATGAAGGTGTAAAGAAAATAAGAAAGAAAATCATACACAATCCATGCCAAACATAAGCCTTTAGCCACTATAAAGATATCAATTGAGCAATAAAACACAGCAAGAAACGTTATTTTGAACTGGCGAAAAAGGGATTCGGGTGAAGACAAACATATTCAAACAATCTCATCAAGATTCGTAATCTAATAAAGTTTGCGTGATCTAAATCTAGAGTCTAGACCTAAACCAACGCAGTTGAACGAAATCCACATAATTCATGAAAGCAGAATCAACTTACGCAACTAGTAAAACTAGTTCGATAGCTAAGATCTGCATAATAATTAGAAGAACTCGCAAACCTCCAAGTACAGACCCTAACCGCAGCAAAACGAGAAATAAATAGAAATCCAGGAAAGTGAATGGAGAAGGAGGAACAAGAATTGAACCTGAAAGGAAGGGGAAAAGCAGCTGCAATTAGGAAAGCCTTGGTTAGCAGCACATAGTAGAATGTTGCGAGGAGATTGAATTGGGGAGGAGAGAAATAGGGAAATTTGGAGAAAAGTGGGGCGTGAGAAATGCCAAGATGAAACACATGTGATTTTAACCATTGCCAATACTCCTATTATTTTGTGATCTATACATACATATATACATACACACTTGTGTCATGTGTGTGAGTGTGTGAGTGTGTGAGTGTGCGATCTGTGCATACATAATTACATATACACATACATAGTTGTGTGTGAGTGTGCCTGTCTTTATTTGAGGGGAGCCCCAAATCAAATTCGTGTTAACCAATTTTGGCCACACTCCAAACGTATCCAAACATGAAAAATCAAACAATATTACATAACGAGGGAGATAAATTACATTAACATCACTTTGGATTAGTACTGGACAAATTTTTGTTAGCCGAATTCAATAATCCTTATATCATTTTAAACAATTTAATCTTAAAATTAAACAATTAATTATATTTTCATTTATATCTATTTTCAACAATTCACCATCTATTTTCAACATTAAATTGAGCTGAATTTCACTACACATCAGTCACTTATCACTAAAACCTTTCATTGGGATAATTTATTGGGTAGAGAGTATATAAGGTATTTGGCTTTATTTCTATTATTAATAATCTTATGACATTTAAAAATTCATTTTTTTAAACTAGCACTCATATTTATCTATGCATAGGTTT
>MAYD01765046.1:0-11629 GCA_001909325.1 Ruellia speciosa
TTTGTTTTCTTCAATCCGTTAATATGATGATAAGGATATCAAATATGAGTTCGTCACATGCACATTTATTTTACTACACGTCGTCCCTAATTACGCGATTAATTAATCCGATTTTAAATTCTAGTAATACGGGGTATTACAACTTGTCCATACCTCTCATCTTCGCAGGAAACATTTAATTAATTGATTAAATTAATTAATGTCTCATTAGCCTTAATCCCAATTAATTAGATTAATTAATTAGGATTAATTTAAGTCCAAAAGCCCACTTTGCCGGTCCAGTTTGCCTCTAAATGGATTAATTAATTACTCCAGGCCCACTGCCCAAATCTGCCAAGCCCACTGAATTGATCCAGTTAATTAATTATTTAGGAGGGCCAAGCCCGAAAGCCCAACTGCATATTTTTCGAATGGGCCGGCCGATGGGCCATGGCCCATCACTCATTACTTATAGGCCCATTTGCACGAGCCCAATTCACTTTTAGTTAATTCTGGCCCACACTTTTAATTGGCCCAATGCCCACTTAATTTTATCCAAGCCCACTAACAGGTCCAAATCCCATACTTAATAATTTTTCAAGATCAAATAGCATCAAACAAGAACACGGATGAAGCCTGAAGAAGAACGGATTGAAGACACACACACTGCCAACTCCTAAAACCAAACTGGAACCAAAGTCGATCAAACTTATGGGGTTGCCTCAGACCAATCTTGGTAATTTCATCATCGGCATAAATCCCATTCTCAAAAATGTCTCCTACCCTTAGCAAGATTCAAAAGAATCAAAGGGGGAAACAAAATTGGAACCACAACAACCACTGAAACTGACCAAGCATCCCATGACATTTTCACTGGAAAAATCACCACCAACCCTAATCGTCTCCAACCGAATTAAAAGGGGGAAACAAAGGGGCAATGATCTTAAAACCCAGAAACCAACCACAAAGCCCTCGGACAAATCCTTCATCGGGCACACCAAACTCATAGAACCCAAACTGTAACAGCACACAAGACCGAGACAGACCCGAGCCATCAATACCACTTCGAGCCCTCGGCCGAACCTCATCGGGCAAGTGAGAATGAGCTAAAGAATGGGCCCTATGGAATTAGATGTCGAAACCCAAACTAAAACAAGAGACTGATACTAAGACCGACACAGCAACCCTCATCGAACCAAATCGAACTTCCAACAACTCAACACCTCAGATCTATACATAGATCGTCATAGGAAACCCACATCGACATCAATTTCATCAAAGTTCCTAAAATCCCCAATCGAAGGAAACTTAAGGTTTGAGAACTTTACCTTTCGGCCGAAGGTGGTAAGGTCAGAGTCCAACAATAATTGAGCACAAGGGGTAGGGGGTGGCTTATATAGGAAGCCTCCAAACCCTCGACCTTCGATCGAGACCTTCGACCAAAAACCAAAATCTTCGACCAAAAGAGAGAAAACGTAAAAGGGGAAGAAGAAAAGTAAGCCAAACCTTCGACCTCCTGCTTTCTGTCTGTCTTGATTTAATTAATTACAATCAAGAATCACTAAATTGCATTTCAGTCCCTCGACTTCCCTCCATAATTCGATCCAATCCCCAGTCTCTCTCCTTCTCTCAACTTGACCCCCAACTTTGCTGTTCCTCTGATTTTTTGCCCCGAAAGTTTTAAAAACTTTAGTTTGGCCCCAAAATCCTTTCAATATTTAATTCCATCACCCTTATGGAAATGGATTAAATATTCTCTTATTTTATCTTTCGCATCTTATGAATTAATTATTTCCATATAATTAATTTGCCAAAATTTTTTACTCATTTTTGGGCACTTTATTTCTAAATAAAATTCTGAAATTCCGTATGGTAACACTGGGTGTTACACACTGGTGTGGGATGATGTGATGTTTACAACTTTCCTTATTTGTTTGTTATCTTTTATGCATTATTTATGTATTATTATTGCTCCCATGTTCCCCTTCCTGCTTCCTTCTCCTCGCTTAGTATTTGTACTGACTCCCTACCTATTTTCTTTCTTATAGATCTTCCAGGTAGTGCTGCTCTTCGTTCATGGTGGAGCTTGGGTTTCTGAGAGTCAGCATTAGATTTAGGTTGTCTGTTTAGTCGTTGCACATGTGACCCTACCTTATTTTTATGACTGTTTACCTTTTTGGGTTGGGTTCACTGTTGATATGATGATCCCTTGGTTCTATGCTCGTTCTTTCTTATTGCCCTGAATTATGTGCTCTTACTTGTTACTGTTTTCTTGGCATGAAAGACTTAATTAACGGTGTTGAACATTTATTTGAATTGCCTATTTTAATTGCTCAGCCTTATACTAATAAGTCTACGCTAATTGGAAACTAGTTTAGGTTAGCTAGTACGACGGCAACGCGCCAAAATTGTTCCGATTTTTAGGGTGTTACAACAACACTCAGATGCAGCAATCATGAAAATACATGCATCTTTAAACTGTGATACTTGAAATCATGCATGCCATAACATGCATAAAATCTTGATCGAGAGTGCACCCAACCATGTTCTAATCACGATCAAACAACCATTTCATGATTGCGATACAAAATGCGGAATCATGAAATAATAAACTTTAAAACCATTTAATCCAAAAATGGTATGTGCATGAATGCAATGAATAGTACGCAATTCATATAAAAAATCCAACACAATAAATTTCACATTGGAACAATCACATCATCAAATAAAGGTGGTAAATGAACATGCGCTTTATTCAAATTTATCGAATAATAGTTATTCAGGTTACTAAAAATTGAGACTTATGGTCACCCAGTGTAATGTTTCCTACCGTTATCTACAGTCTTCTAAGGTCTATACTGGGTCACCGATCAACAGGTCAATTCAATCCACGGGTTCTTGTATCCAAATCCTCAAATCTCACAACTCATACTAGAGCATCTATCCTACAACCGAAATAAGGCCTTATTAATTCTCCATTCCAAATTTAATTTTTAAAAGATTATAGACATAGAATGTCTAAGAATAATTAAATAATTTCTCAACATTAGAGACATATATGGTTGTAATTCCTTTGCCTCATAGATGTCATTCTACTTATCTATAAAACCTTTCCAATGTTGAATCTTATTCTAATTAATTAACTCATTCTCCTCAACAATTAGCCATTTGTTGATTAACCCAATTTAATTGTTCCTCAAACAATTAAATAAACTCAATAACCCTTAAGTCATTAATTTAAATAATTATCAATTTTATTGAATTGCTCAAAGGTATTAAGTGTAGCACTTGTCCAAAACCTCATATCATCATCGCAGGAAACAAATTAATTCATAAAGAATTAAAAGTTTTTTTATAATTGGATATTTTTCCTTAAGTCCAATTTCCAATTAATTACAGCCCAACAGATCAATTCAGAACTAGATTCAAAGCCCAAAGGCCCAAATTTGTATTCAATTCAGACTTTAGATATTAAGTCCAGGTAAAGGGTTCAACAACAAAAGCCCAAGCCCAAGCCCAAATTATTATTAATTTTAATATAATGCATTATCATTTTCAGTAATTTGAGTTGATTTTAGGTCATTCGGGTTGGATCAGGTTTGAGTCATTCAGGTCAAGTTCGGGTCAATAGTAAAAAATTTAAAAATTTTCGGGCTAGCGGGGTCGGGATCGGGTTACCCGAGTCAATAGGTTTTTTTGTAATTTTTGGGTCCCAACTTGACCTACCAACTCGAACCCGACCCATTTGCCACTCCTACCTCCAACTTCTATTTATCACCAGCCGCCCCAAGACACAATCACAACATCTTCATAACCCCTAAATTTAGAGATCCAAGGGGGAAATGAAAGAGGAAATTCGCATCTAGACCAAACAAAATACACTTGAACTAAATTCCAACAACCACAATGACCCAAACTCTCTATCTCCAGCTCCAAAACAAGCATATGAAGAAACAAGAGATCCAAGAATCCAAATCCTCAAAGATTGAAATTCGTCTCATCACTGGAACCCAAAGTCTAGCAACAAGCACAAGACACAACCTTCATCTCCCAGTCTCTGAACCTTATCTTGAAAGGGGGAAAGAAGGGAAATTAATCCATAACACAGCTCACAACCCCAAAACAACTTAGAAATACCCCTGATAAATCTCAACCCCAAAACAACTTAGAAATTTAAATGAATGGTTCAATGTCATCATTGGTGTAAAAAATTATACCAGAAATACGCCCGATAAATCTCAACCTTTGATTTTAGATCCAATGGTAGGAATTAAATTCAGTCACTCAATTAAAAAACTGAAAATGTCATAACCTCGGTTGCTAATCCATAGGCTATTTAATGTATTACATTGGTTTATTTGTGCTCCTATGAACCAATATGATAATGCAGTACACCACTCCAATTAAGATTATCCTATATCAAAGGTAATAACACAACTACCATACATTATTGAAGATACCCTAGGCACAAATCAAATATGTCGTGGTGTTTGCAAATTACAAGTCCAACGCATCTAAAGCAGGAGAGGCTTAGAATTGATGTCCAACTATTAGCTCCATAATTTGCTAAAAAAAATCATAATTGAGTTGCATTCCCAATATGTGTGCCATATTGAAGATTTGCTGAGGAAGATGAAGACAATCGCAATTTGCAAATGCTAGTAATGATACTAGCATTCTTGTGAGTGTCAGTATGAGCTTGTTGCATTAGTCGAATGACTTAAAGGGAATCAGGATAATACACAACGACATGAAGCTTCAAACTCCAAGCACAGCTCAGGCCTTCCCAACCACTTTCAAACTTTTGTTAACATTAATAACATATTGCTGCACTTGGACGTGATTCTAAGATATTAATTAATCTGGGATCATGATGAGTAGATTTGGAACGAGGAAATTGAACAAAAAAAAGTTAGGAGAATTATTTTGTAGCATAGATCATGAAACTTATGCTTTGTGGGTGATGATTAGGAGAATTCTTTTGTAGCATAGATCATGAAACTTATGCTTTGTGGGTGATGATTGAAAGATTGCTACTTATGTGCCTTCCAAATAGTCCACATAGCTAGTTGAAATAACCTTGTCACCCCACATCACTTTTGTTTAAGCCACTCACGAATGTAGACTCTTCCAGAAAAGTTTGAATACATCATGCTCGAATGAAACTGCAATGTGGATGAAATAAGCTCTCTCGTTCTCCCAAATGGCATCGAGAGCACTCATGTGATGGTGTTATGCCCCCTCTTAAATCACATAGGGTTGATTTAAATTGCATATTAGCTAAGCCACTCATGAATGTAGACTCTTGAAGAAAAGTTTGAGTACATCATGCTCGAATGAAATTGCAATGTGGATGAAATAAGCTCTCTTGTTCCCCCAAATGGCATCGAAAGCACTCATGTGATGGTGTTATGCCCCCTCTTAAATTGCATAAGGTTGATTAATATTGCATATTAGCTAAGCAACCACAAGTGGAAGTACACTTTTCCCAATACCTCAAGTGGAAGCACAAAATCCATATTTAGGCATCTCGCTCTAAAACTAGCCTCCTTGGCTATCCATGTAATATCCCGGACCCTCGTCTCTAGTTTCTCGCGGTATCGGGCTCGCGGTATTTAATACCACAGGTGAAAATCACGAAAGGCCCAACGGGTAGTCTTAGGCTTCGAGCCCATCCGAACCCTTTTTAAACCATTATTTTCAGTCCTTGGTCGGTTTTGTCATTCCAAATTTTGCAGCCCTAGTTGTTTTCCCTCTCTAGTGCCTAAGGTTTGAGTGTTCCTTCATCCGTGAAGGCGAATCGACGAGGATTGCATGGAGATTCGTGAAGGAGACTTCAAGAAGATTGTAGAGTTGTGTTTCCTTCAATCTTAAGTAAGTTGTTCCCATCAAGATTCAATCTTTTAGTTTCTTTCCAGTTGAATTCGTCGAAATGATGATCCCTTAAGTTTTTCTTACAAGATTCGAGGCAATTATATGACCGGACGAGTGGGGATGGTGTTTCCACTGTTCATGGACATGGATTAAAGAGATCTAGTGATTAACATCATTTTGAAGGCCTTAGAGACTTCCCACAACATCGATAAGGTAAGGGTCTAGGATTTTTTGTATTTTTTTTGTATTCCAGCTTTTGACATATTCATAGGGCTGTATTCTTTTGATTTCTGCGTTCAAGCTTGGAATCTGATGATGTAATTTATATTTTTGAAAACCTTGTCCTGTTAGCTTTTTAATAGTATATCATGGGTTACTTTTGGGTATCGTTTGCCCTGTCTTTTGTGCTGTTGACATTAGTGTCTCCGCCGGGCCGTTGGTGCAGTGACAGTCCATTCAGTCATGTTTTTAGCATCTTTTCCATGCAATTTTGGCTTTGATTTCTTCCTTGAAGTTGAAGTATACTCCTTATGCTTTTTGGAATGGTATTATTTGTATCGATTGGGCATCGTTTTCTATGTCTAACTCTCTGCATAAAATTTGACTGTATTTTGATTCAATTCTGAAATATTGGACGGCTTGATGGAATGATTTCACCTTGAGCCTTCAGTCCCATGGGTTTGAGAGGTGCAATAGAACATGGAATGATTTGATATTTTACATGGTTTAGTGTCACTGTTACGTGGCCGTGGTATGACCATTTGAGATTTGTGATGATGTGTGTGAATTGGTTTGTTCATGGTTGGAGTGCCTAGTGCAGAGTCTAGGACCAACCTTGATATTACATGTTTGTTGTAATGTGTGCAGTTGATGTGGCTAGGGATAGTTTAGAAACCCATTTTCGCCACTTTCCTTGTTTTCTCACACTCTGTTTTTGAATGTCTCGACTTGCCTGACCGTGGTATTGACTTGCGGTAGTGGATATCGTGGGCTAATACCATGGGCTTATTTGCATTTGGGTCTTTGCCTATTCCACGATTTAGCTCCGAAATACTGTGGATCCCTGATTGTTTGAGTCCCTGCCTCTTCCACAGTTTCGGTTCTACGGTGGTCACCACGAATGGATGCCACGGGGAGTCCAGAGGGGATTGGATTTGATGTTTCTTTACATGTTGTATTCCTGTGTTAGGATGTTGACTTGGCTATGATGCCTGTGAAATATTATGCTTGAGAATAATGTAAAATCACATGACTACGTAAGGGATTATACGCTTAAATGAGATATTCACCTAGATATTGGAACTAGTGTGGTAATTGCTTAATGAGCTAGGAGTGTCTAGGAAGCCCTTGTAGATGACTTAGCATGTTATTGTGGTGCTCTAACTTAGGATGTGAATCCAAGAATCTATAGGCTAGATGCCTAATGCATGAGAACCTATTATGATAGGTTGTCTGATGACGTACACTGATAGGCTAGGAACCTAGACATATGAACCTAGTGTGAGTAGGTTGTGGCTATATCTGATATATTACTGTGAAACATGAAATGCTTAAATACCCAAGATGTGCTAAGATGAGTTAGATCTTCGGCGTGTTGAGGTAGGCTGAGTAGGCCTAGAGAACCTAGTTGGGGGTTGTTGCATTATTATGCCTGTGAGCATATTATTATGTGTGGTTGAGTTGTTTATTGACTACGTTGTGATGCATGAGCGTGTGTATATGACTGTGGCAAGTTATGCCTGACTTATTTGCCCTTGTTTTGTTTATTTATTATGCTGAGATTGCTATGGAACTATATGATGAAATGACTGATGGCATGTTCACCTAGATTGTTGAAACCGGGGTGATGATCGTTGAACAATGGAATAGGCTAAGGAACCGAATACATGACTTGATGCCTGATTATGAGTTATCTATAGGCTAGAGACTGAGGCATGTGAACCTAGTGTTATAGGATGCATGTTATCTGCTTTTGGGTTAAATGCTATTATGCATGAGCCAATATGTGGTTGTGGCAGCTATGCCTGACTTTTGCACCGCCTGGCCTTGTGCATGGAGAAATGGTTCTCTCTCTTATTATGTCACCTGGTCCTAAGCATAGTGATGTCGCTTGATCTTGTGCATGAAGAAATGGTTATCTCTCTCATTATATAGCCTGGCTCTGAGCATGGTGATACCGCCTGGCCTTGAGCATAGTGTTGACATTATGGTCTTGAGCATGAAGATATTTAGGTAGGGTCGACATAGGATAGAATATGCACTTAGTATAGAATTCATATTTAGGATAGATAGATGTATGTTAGGCCATGCATCATGTGCATAATATATTCATGTACTGTATGCTTGTGGTTGAAGTGGTGGGTATGGGACCAACGTGATGATGCGGATGATCTATATTACTATGATCCGTGTTTCCTTTCTTCATGCATCATTCTTGCTTTACTTGCACTATTTATGCCTTGTTGGCTCCCTTGCTCAGCTTGTGCTGACCTTATGTGTTCTTTGTTGCCTTGTGCCGATTCCTTTTGCATGGGGAATCCTATTATGATCCATTTGGTACTTTTTTTCGAATGGGGAGCAGATGCGCACCCAGATAGAGATTAGCTGTATGGCATGTGGAGATTTTGGGATGAGAGAGCACCAGTATCATTGTAGTGTAGTTGCACCCACGTGGCACATTTTGTCTAATACTCTGTTGATAACATTATTGCCTGATAATTCACATTGACCTGGGATGGCATGGATGGTGTTATTAGATCATATTATTGTCGTCCGGTGGCCATGTTGTTGAGATTTTTTAGATAGCCAAAGAGGCTTGGTTTAAGGTGAGAGGCACGAATATGAGTTGTGGACTTTGCAAATTGTTGAACAGTATGACATTATTGGATTCTATACAGTAACTTATCTTTGTCTGGATTATGTGTACTCTGGTGGCGATTTATTTCTTCTGCAATGCATAAAAGTTTTAGTTAAATGGCTACGAACTTTTATGTGTGTGTGATTAAGTACTCAGCCTTGTACAGGTGAACCGAAACTAATTGTCCACTAATTTGGACTAGATTGTACGGCAGTAGCACTCCTAGTTGGTTCAACTGGGGGTGTTACAAACTAAAATCTCAATAAATATGGCCATATGCAGTCTAAAAGTAACTCACAAAAATAGAATCTTCGCGACCTATAACAAAATCATCACGACAACCGACATCACGATCAGTAAAACCATAGATAGGGTAATCACAAAGCAAAAGTGGACATGGAAGAAAGCAAAGTGTAATAAATAATGCATCCTGCACTAAGGCACAAATACGTCCTATCAACCCTGAATCTCGACTATGCCATTGCACCTCTAGGAGGATCTAAAAACATTAAAGTAGGGTGTTAGTACAATGTACTGAGCAAGAGATAGATAGAGAAAAAGGAGAAAAGCAAAGGGAAAATAACAAGGCAGAACAAAACATAATAATACAAAAAATAAATAAAGTAGTAAATCAGCACACCTTTCCATACTGAAGCTTTAACCACAAACATACATAAATACAAATGATGATGACCTAGCATACACCTATCTAACCTAAATGCAATGCAACCTAGGCCGACTCTACCTAAACACACACAATCAATCGAGTTCTCCATCATAAGTGGTCTGGACCAAGGTAACGCTCCATTAGAATCAATCCTTCTGGACCAAAAATAAACTGTGAATCTACTACACATGATTTCCTAGCAAAGGTGGTTTGGACCAGGTAATCCCCCATTAGATATAATCCCTCTGCAAACAAACCACTGTGACCCTGAAAATTCCCCAACAGAGATGGCCTGGACCGGGTAAACCCCCCCTATTAAACATAATCCCTCAGGAGAGGAATTCCCACAAACGATGCATAACCATGCGAAGAAAGGGTGATCATAACCAACCATTTAGGCTCACCACGACCTCGTAATGCCACAAGCACCTCAGCATATGAGTGTTTATACATAATGCAACCTACTCGCTATAAGTTCACCTCTAGCCTACATATATATCATGATTGCAAAATGACATCGAATCATATAGCAATGTCATGCCTCAGCCAATTACAAGCTCATGCATAGCAGCATAACAATGACAGTACAACTGCACAAACTACTTCCTCTAGGTTCACATGCATCATGTACATATTTCAAATCACCAAGCAATATCATGTTTATTCATTAATTAACGCTCTAGTTCCACAAGTCTAGGTGATCATTCCTCCCATGTCTATTTAAGTAAAATATCATCACCTAAACACCTAATATGTATTAAACAATCATAGATCCAGAATTAAACTACTTCAAAGTAAGGAATAGACAATCCCAAACTAGAATTTAAACAAGACATACATCATGGGCGGCCCTCGAAATACACTCGCATCATTCAATACCACGGGTCAGGCAGTGCCTCTCACAACCAGTTACCCGCGGTATTCAATACATGTTGTTGAGAGAGCAAAGGCTGATCAGCGGGTTGATGTGTTTGTTGATACATATTTTGAATTTCTGCGTTTACCTTCTGGCGCACATCTTGAGATAGGTCATATTTGTTGCGTTGTAGTACTATTCTTATTGCCTCTTTTCTGTCCTACTTGAGTTGAATCAAATTTCCTGGTGTAGCATCAGTTAGGGCCTATGTTACGTTATCGGATGCCAATCTCATTGTCGTTTGGCAAGATCGTAAGGTTTGGTGCCCGTTGTTGAATGTCGTAGTAACCGTTGGGGATTAAGAGTCCTAGATGACTCGTGTTTTGCTACTTGGCTGAGTTTAACGCGTTCTGGGCATGTGCCGGTTGGTGAGGTACCATACGCGTCTCTTTGCAGGGTCCCATGTTTTTCATTCCGGGATTCAGTCGACACTTAGAATTTCTACCGACCAATTTTGTTCTAAGCCGGTATTAGGATTGTTTCCTTACGTATTGGTTGGCATGCTTCGCATGGGGTATCGTGTATAATCAGGGATAGATCTACACTAGGGCCTGGGGGGTCAGCCGATCCCCTAGCCGCTTTTAGAGACCCTTCAAAAGTGTTTACAACCATTGCCGCTGTGAAGGCCCCCCTACAAGGATGCCAATCTGATATGGATTTCTAGCATTGCTAGAAGGGCTGAGGTGACGGGTGACAAAGGAGCGTGATGGATGGACTGGTCGCTGATCATAGGGGATTGGGATTTAAGGTATTCTATTTGGAAATTGAAATTGGGAAGATAACTGCAGAGTGGAAATCGAAGAAGACAATGTAGGGAGAAAGGAGAAGAATATGGAGAATGGGCTGAGTTACTGTTATTTTGGATTGGGCCTAGTATTTTAAATTATTGGATGAATTAAAATTTTAGCCCACTATTTAAAATATAGTATTGTATAAAACCTAGGCCAATTAAAAATTTTGATTTTTATATTAAGTTTTAGTCATATCCCATCAATTTTTATTTTCTTTAAAAAATTCCAAAAACATTTATTCATCACAGATAAAAAGGTTCCAACCTACAATCAGGAGCAAAAATAAAATGATGGTGAGCAATATCCAATCAATTTCTTGTTCACCTTTGTTTTGTAGAAGTACTTTATTGCACCATTGTATGTTAGTTGAAAGTTTCAGTTATTTGCTTCTTTATAAATCAATCCATTAATTGAAATGTAATTTTTCTTAATTAAAAATTTTATAGTGAAATATGTTTTACACCAATTCCTAAATTGAGCCTTGGGCTATATTATATAAGTGGTCCATCCAATAAGGTGAGTTTTAATCTTGAGAAGTATTGTAG
>MAYD01765062.1:0-10111 GCA_001909325.1 Ruellia speciosa
GTTATCAAACTTTTTCTTGTGCTTTGTCGAATTTTAAATTCTTTATTTATCATCAGCTAGCCCAGCTCGTGAAATCCCAATAATTTCTCATGCAATACTTCGTGGGGCCTCTCGCCAACTCCTCCTCTTGTTCTTATGCCTCATTCCAACCTCCAAGAAGGCAAGAATCTCCCCTCCCTTTGTCTATATTCCTCCCACCTCATTCTTCCGCTCCACATTCATCTCTTACAACATTTATCTCCTCACAATATGCCCCTTTCTCCCTTCATCCTTGTCCTTCTCATCTTGCTCAATAGTCCCGTGTCGCCTCTCGCCGAAAACCAGCTTCTTTTGTTGAAGAAGCAGCCTCAACGGGTTCATTACCCGTGCCATGGCCGGAGCTGCTCCGGCTCCCAGAAATCGAGTAAGTTTTAGTTTAAGCCCTTTTAAGCCTAATCGAACAAAAATATGTGCTGTTGCTCATTATGCTTCTTTTATGGACAGAGAATGGAGCAATTGTATTGGAAATGAAGCATATGGGAGAGGTGGGAATGAGGGTTGGAGGCGAAAGGGTAGTCGAGGAAGGCCTAATTGTGGATGATATTCGAGTGAGGTCGATTCAATCCCGGATGAAGGGCATTCTTTTGGGCCGAGTGGAGGAGGAATATTCCTCTTTGCAAACTCAGATTCCGGTGAATTCAGGCATCGGGCTAAAGACGTTGAACTACGTCGTTGGAATAACGTTGGGCGGGCGAAACTTGACGGTTATTGTGGACACAGGGAGTGACTTGACATGGGTGCAATGTCAGCCCTGTAAGCTCTGCTACAATCAGCCGGAGCCCCTTTTCAACCCGTTGATATCGCCTTTGTATAAAGCGGTCCAATGCCATTCACCCGCCTGCCAAACGCTGCAGTACGCCACTGGCAATTCAGGGTACTGCGAGGAAGGTGCGCCGGTGTGCAACTATGCTGTTTCCTATGGCGATGGATCGTATACTCGTGGGGAGCTTGGTGCGGATCGTGTTGTTCTTGGCGCTATTCCGGTCGACAATTTTGTGTTTGGATGTGGTAGGAACAATAGGGGCTTATTCGGGGCGGCTTCGGGGCTGATGGGATTAGGCAGGAGTGATCTCTCCCTGATTTCTCAGACGTCGGATTTGTTCGATGGTGTTTTCTCGTACTGCCTGCCGGACACGGAAGGTGCTGTTTCGGGCTCGTTAGTACTCGGGAGCGACGCCTCTGTTTACAAAAACACGACGACGATTTCCTTCACGAGATTGGGGACGAATCCGCAGCTCTACAGCTTCTACATTGTGAACCTGACAGGGACTAGTGTTGGTGGAGTGCCTTTGCAGTCACTAACCTTTGGGAAATCTGGGTTTCTCATCGATTCAGGGACTGTTATCACGAGGCTTCCCCCGTCTATCTACCAAGCTTTTAAGGCAGAGTTTTTGAAGCAGTTCGCAGGGTATCCACCGGCTCCAGGGTTCTCGATCCTGGACACGTGCTTCAACCTGTCAACGTACGAGGAAGTCAGCATTCCGACGGTCAGGATGCAGTTTGAGGGAGACGCGGAGCTGACCGTGGACGTAACAGGGATGTTCTATTTCGCAAAGAGGGATGCATCACAGGTGTGTTTGGCTCTTGCAAGCCTCGCGTATGAGTCCGAGATTGGCATCATTGGGAACTTCCAGCAGAGGAACACTCGGGTAGTGTATGATACCAAGCGGAAGAAACTCGGGTTCGCAAAGGAGATCTGCAGTTTCAGTTAGGACAATGATCTATGCAGTGTAAGAAGATTAATTAAGATGTAAGAACACACAGAAATTCTTGTTGTTCTGGCAAAGCCAGTTTGAAAAATTTGTAGTGTGGAATGGTATTGGTATAGAATCAGAATGAAGTTATGTTAATTACTACTGAATACTGATGCTGCATTTGTAATTTTGTGATATCTTATTTCATTTTCTGTTCACACGAGGCTTCAAGAAATGCACAAGCAAAGGTTGTTGATTATAAACAAATAATACAAGTTGCACCAATAAGAAATAATACACGTTTAGTGGTAAAACAGGGATGTTGGATATTAAAAGGTTTCAAGTTCGAATCCTCCCTAGTTAATCTATTACAGTCTTGTATTACTTTCATGTTATATGTCAAATTGGTTGTACCCGAGTATCCCTCCCATTTGTAGCTAAAAATAAAAACAAGGGAAGTGACAAAAGGATTTTGGTTTTGGACGTTCAGCACAAATCTGAAGGTGTATTTTTTCTTACAAAAGATTAATTCAGAGGGGGTGAGGGGGATAAGACAACTGATGTTCTTCCAGAGAAAAAGGGAATCTCTGCTGCAAAAAAATTGTAAACTTTGTAATGTCTGGAAAATATATTCCTTTGGAATGTCTTGATGCTTGAGCTTCTGATCATTTTACTCATCAGATGCACATTACTCATACTAAAAAAGGAGGATGAATGTACGAAATTATTCAGACTATTTCGAATTCAGAAAATACAGACAGTGACAGTGAAGACCAAACCCCTAAAAAGACCACATTAAAGTGAACTAGGCACGTAAAATAGCTTCTCAAAGAGACACATTTGTTGTTCTGGCAGGGAGACTGAATATGTAATGCTAGCTTCCATCATTTGTCAGGCTCGCGAGGGCGAAAATTTTCCCTGGTGGAATTACGCCTGGCCCAGAATAGATCGGTTTACCCCATCCAAATCTGTGCCGTGGAAAGGAAGCCTAGACCAGTCCAGTGACTGGAATCCACAACCTTGTTTCTTGATATTTGGGTAACCGGCGAGCTCTAGAAATGGAACGCCATACATGGCCGGACAGGACCTCAAACATTGTGTACATTACATTACCTCTGCCTGCATTATCGTCTCTGCATTTGGCCTTCAACACATTGATTTGATCCCATCCGAGTTTGGATGCCTTATAAATTAGCACAGCCTTGCCTTGAGGGAATTTTATAGTCGGAGGAGGTTGATACTCAGCTCGATGTGGGTGAACTTAGGCTGAGGCCGACTGCTTGCATGTAGGACGGCACGCCTGTCCAAGAATGGGGGGATCGTAACATCCAGGCCCCTAGCAATGTTCGACCATGTGTTGATGAAATGAAGAGCAGAAGTTCCATCTGATAAGTGATGCTCATTCGCAATACCCAAACAAACTCCACTGCAATTGAGTCGAGCTACCTGCAAATTTGTACATATGCCATTAATAGCGAAATAAATCGCATGACTTGCTACGAGCAGCGGCTAGCTTTAGTTGTTTGTATTCAGCTCAAACTTGACTCGATTTGTTAAGGTAAAGTGCCAAAGATGTTTGTATGAGCTTGGCTGGGATTGTTCTCTATCTCGATTTATCATTATTCTTTAGACAAATTAAAAAAATTAGTTAAAGGAATAAAGGAATTTATCATATAAGTATTATTTATTAACTAAAGTGAAACGACTAAAATATTCTTATTTCACAATTATTAACCCCCATTGACCAACACTTGTAGTGTTCTATGTACATGTTCGAACTCGTTCGTGAAGCAAACGACGGATGGAGGGACATGTCTTATGAGCAAGTCTTATGATTGGGTTATCCACTAAGTCAATTTCTTGCAGGTTGCAACCATAGGCATTCTCCTTTCAATAGGTCCAATTAAAAAGAATTTCTACTGCCCGGTGAATGGAAATTCTTAATCATTTGGTTGGTGGTAAGACTCATTGATGGGTTATGATCCTCTACTCCAATCTTTTTTGTGTTTCAATATCCCATTTAATATAATTATAGTACGTGATTTTATTAGACTATACCTCATGAATTTAAGAACTATGATGATAATTGTACAAAGTAGATGCACATGTCTCAAGATCTCATTAAATGAGACATTGGGACATGGAAAATAATGGAATAAAGAATCTCATTCCCGCATTGATATTAATGCTTTGAGAAACATCCTTGGTTCTTGCAAGAATAATTTTATAGTCAAGTGCAATGAAAGCCAAAGGCGAACCCCAGCGGCTCACAGAAATGGGCTATAAGCCCAACAGGACATGTACGCATAGAATGCAACTGTATTAGGCCGAACTACCATCCACACATTATAAGGAGTCGTGATCCAAACCCTTTTTGCGAATTGAGTCTGCCCATGCATTGCAAATTGTTTAAATATCATAGCATAGCTTCTCGAAATGTTCCATTTGTTCTTTGGGGAAGGAGATCCCAAATAATATGCTCCCATATTTAGTTGGCAAGATATGGCTTCTTCCACCTGGTGGAATTCCCCCACTCCCGACATAGATTGGTCTACCCCATCCGAAATCTGCATCATTAAAACGGAACCTAGCCCAACTAACGATCGCAAGATTTGGGCATTTGTTAGTCGAATAAGTTTGATGAAACTGTGTAAGATCCGGTAGTTGCTCCAAGTAATCAATAGCTGATCTTCAGTATTCGTTGTCCATTCGGGCTATTGCCTCATGAACTTGGTTTGCAGCAAACCTGATAGGATTCGAATAGAGTTCACCTGCTAGAGCAACGGGAGTGGCATAAAAGACGACATTGCCAAAATAGCCCTGTGGGAGCGCAGGCTGCTGCAGCTGTGTCCGTCCATCGATTGCCACGCACAACTTAGTTTCATGATCTTTGGTCAGCTGCCGAGCCATGGTAGCACAACGCCACACATGCTCGGCCAGAACTTCAAATGTGCTGTATCGAACAGCATTTCCTTCCTCCTCCACGTGTTTAGCCTTGAGTGCATTCATTTGATCTCGATTTAACCTTGTCTCCTTCCAAATAAATGTACCTGAAGAGGCGGCTGCTGCGCCATTGCGTGGAGAGATGCCCATCTTAGGAGGGGTTCGATACTCGATGTTTGTGAACTTTGGCTGAGGTCGGTCGCTTGCAGATAACACAGCTCTCCTGTCGAAGAATGGTGGGATTAATAAGGTAACTGAGGTAACTATTCCTATCCTTTTTAATTATTAATAGGGATGCATAACACTAATACAATAACATAGTACTAAAGTCTGGATACTAAGTATTAAGAGATTTTAAGTTTGAATCTCTTTTAATCGATATATTAACAATTTGCATACAAGGAAATAATAGAATAAAACCCACATGGTGAGGAGTCTAAACCAGTTCAATGCATACTGAAAGAGTTCCAGCCTAAAATCTTAGATATTGGACCAAATTTCAGATATTTAGATTTTTGGTATATATTTTAAAAATGAGTTTTAGTCTAAAAGAATAGTTTTTGGTGAAAAATATAATCATATAGAAACAATTTGATATTTTGGAGTCCACGTGGCGTCTGCTGAACAACCCCTACAGATTCAACAAGCCACTGGGCCTATTTAAACCCAATGAACATGCCATGTCAGCAAATAATGTCATTAGTGGAGTCTAATCCTAATCTTGGGCCATCCTAATCATGGGCATATTAGCAACATTAAGGAAGTTAGAGGACCATTTTAACTTATCCCAAAATTATTAGACTATTTAGGAAGTTACCTACAGTTAGCGGGCCATTTAAGTTGTCTTTCATGAGACTTCTGTACACATACAGCTAATATAGCAAAATGATACAGCAAAATTTGGATTGCAGTGGATTTGGCATGGCAAAATGGGCTGAGGAGGTTGATTGTTGAAAGTGATTCATTGCAAGTAATTGAGATGCTGGAGAGCGGTTAGGGCCTCAACCGACAAAATGGGCTGCTGAGTAGGATATTGGAGATGAGGAACAAGTTGGATGAATTGCTGTTCTGGCACGTGCCCTGTGAGAGGAACTCGTTGGCGGATGCAATGGCTAAGCTTACGTTTCCCCTTGATTATGAAACGATAATGCATATGCATGTCCCCGCCTCTTTGCGAACCAAGCTAGAGGAAGAACGTCCCACCTATCTACACTGAGGTGTCGGACTTAGGACTGAAGTCTGTTTTGCAAAAAAAAAAAAAATATAGCAATAATTCCAAGACACAGAGCCCTCAAACACAATTACTCAAATTCTCTAGAATTATAATCATAAATGGAAATTACAATTTTTTTAAAGATAAAAACATGATTTATTAATGGATATTGATAATGCTGCCCTTAATATCCAGGCGTCACCCAGTCAAAAGACGACCTGCCCTATATTAAACCCAACCCGCTCCTCCCTAAAACTCTCTAATCTAAAATATTCAATATCTATAATTTTGGCTTAAATTTGATTGAGAAAGAGGGATAATGTCCAATAGTGAGGAAACGATCATCAATGGGGTAATTTTTTTTGCGAAAGCCAGAGAAAAATGGTGTCAAAACACGACTGCGCCGCCGGGCACACGGCGAGCGCACCCCGAGCACGATTGAGGCGCAATAACCGGGCGTCTGGTCAGACGAAGAGATGCATGGGCCCGGCCTTGTGGCCGGATGCGGTGCGGGCCCCAACTTACGCCGGGCTTGCGGTGCGGTGCGGTGCGGAGGGGTGGGGCGCGCCCGGGCTTGTGCGCTCGACCTGGCGGCTGGGCTTATGCGCCTTCACTTACGCGCCCTGGGTTATGCGATAGGCTATGCGCCCGGCATGGAATTGACAGTCGGGGTTGTTTCTATGTGACATTGCAAGTTCCATTAAATGATTTCGGGGCCGATGAAGTGGACTATGGGGCTGTATTCGAAAATATGGATCGATTTGCGAGTAATGCCGAAGCGATAGAGGCGGCGAAGACCCAAGCGATAAAGCGGGACGTCGATATCTAATTAATAATTCATTTAAGTAATGCTCTAACATCAAAACATACAAATATAAAATTATAAAACCTCAGCCGCGCAAATAATTTTCTTTTATTATCTTCAAATCAAAAGCGGCAATCCATTTAATTGTTGGTTTTACTTGGAATGCCAATATTACTGTAATACCCCGTGTTACTGTTCACGGAAATTAAGAAAATAAATAAATAAATAAATGATATTTATTTATTTATCGTGGAAGGAAAAGGGATTATTAAGGATTATTGGGGTAAAAGTAAAGGTTTTGAGACTTCTGGGGGTCAAGATAAAATTGTTGGAAACTATTGGATTGAAATTAAGAGTAGCAGAAAGTGTTGGGGGTGATTTGGGAATTTCAGAAGGTCTTAGGGACGTAATCGAGGGAGGGGAAATGATTGGGGTCAAATTGCCATTTGGCAACAATTGATTAAAATTAAAAGAAAGAGGAAACGGAGGATGATGACAGAATACAGAAGTAGAATTCCGCTCCTTCTCCTTCTCCCTTCTGCTGATCTCTGCGATTTTCGCTGATCTTTGCGAAAATTTCTGCTGCATCATGACAAAATTCCGCTCCTTCGTGCAAGATTTCCGCTGCATTCTCCCTATTCCAAATTCCGCTGGTTCTTTTCTTCCGCATGAATGAAATCGCGCGATAGGAGGATTGGGGGGCTGTCGAGTGTGCGGAATTAGGGTTGAGGGATTGGACGGCCTATATAAAGGGCAACCCCCTCGACTCATTCTCATCCGCCGCTGCCATTGTTGTGGATCTTGGAATTGTTCTTCTTCGGCCAAGGTAAAAATCTCATTACCCTAGAAAATTTTAAAATTGGGGGGTTTTGAGTTTCGATGTGGAAATCGATATGCTGGTGTTGTGATGTTGTGTTCGATTTTGGTTGTGAGTGGTGATGGTCTTGTGTGTGATTTGGTTCCAGTTACAGTCGGGTTTCGATTGTGGTATCTGTTTCAATTCTGTTTCAATTTTAGCTCGGTAATTGGTACTGGTTCTGTCCAACTTTCGGTTGTCACCGGTTGTTGTATTCTGTCTCTGTGTTATTCTGTCGCCTGTTACAGTCAGTGGGTGTTGGATTTGTAAAATGCCCGATGAAAGGCTTTGTTGGTCGAGGGCTTACTGTGTGGTGTATTAAATCGATTCTCGAGTTGCCCCACATTCTTGTGGTTGGCAGCCGAGACACGGTGGTGAAGGTTTGGTTTGTTTTTGCTTTGACTCGGTTCCAGGTTTCAGTGTATTTTCTAAGTCCGAACCCTAGTTTCCCCCTTTCGAATCCTTTGGAAAAATCGTTGGGGTTTGGAGACTTGGTTTGGAAATGGGGAATTGCCGATGATGTTGACAACCGAGACCAGTCTGAGGCAACCCATTTGGTCGATTTTGGTTCCAGTCGGATTTGACAGTGTGTTGTGTTCATCGCGTTATTGAGTTTCTTCATCCAGTTCCTCATTTTCTTCAATGTGTTCTTGAGCTATGCCGTGTTGATTTTGGAAATTGATTAAGTGTTGGTTTGGACCTGTTTATGGGCTATGGATTTAATAAATTGCTGGGCCGGATTTAAATTTTGTTGGGCTGATGGAATTAAATTGGATGGACTTGGGCCTGTGAACAATTAATTAATTCGGTTGGATTAGAACAGAGTGGGCTTGGGCTGAAAATTTAAATAGTGGGGCTAGAGCAGGTTTCAAACAGATTGGGCTTGTGGAAAATTTTAATTGCTGGTTTGCGGCCTTGGCAGTTGGACTTAAATTAATCCAATTTAATTGCTTTAATTAATTGGATTAAGGATAATTGAGACATTAATTAATTTTGATAATTAATTATTTGTTTCCTGCGATGATGAGAGGTATGGACAAGTGTTCGCATTTGCAGATACTACACTTGAAACATCTGAGCAGTCAAACAGAAAGAAATAGCAACCGATGGATAAAAATAATAATAATCTAAGGGATTATTATTTTTAATTTAATTGTTAGGATAAACAATTAAATTAAGGGCCTTTTGAGTTGGATAATTAATTCAGATGATTGATGTCAGTTATTCTGGTTTAAGGTGTTGATGATCAGATCGAACAGTGGAATCCGGATATCAAAGAAAGATTCAGAAGACTGTTGATAAAGGTAAGGACATACACCGGGCAACCATAAGTCCCAAACGTGATAACCTAGGCTTTAGAATATTTTATTTTAAGCCTAGGAAATATTTGTTCTTACAAATTCTATATTCTGCATTTTATAAATTTATTATATTAAATTTTAAGTGCATGAATGGATTTTTTATTCAATTAAATTATTGAATGGATATTATTTCAATTAAAGGGGTTTAATTGAATTCTAATATGAGATTAAGTGCCTTGCATTTATGTTCATGGATTTATTATATGAATTTTAATTAAATTCATAGATTGATTTATTATTCAATAAAATTTATTTATTTTATTTTATTGAATGGCTATGTGATTGAATGTTATTATGTGAATCATATGCATTCAAGGGCTTTTATGTAAATTGGTATTTCATGGAATACGGTAAAGCCACCAGTGAACGAGCAAGTGGCGTCCATCTCTTGTCTCGCACTGGACAGTGGCTGTTCAAAAAGTGGAAACAATTGACGATGATAAATAAAATTAATGCATTGCATTAATCTGGTTAATCACGTAAAGATAACTAGAGTGGTGACCCTCGGTATCTTCCTATGGGTTGATCGCCATAGGATTTTTAAATTCCACCTACCCGGAAGTTTCGACTTTCGGTTTTCCCTGTTCTACTCACGAGGTTTGATCACCTGTGAGGTTTACTGGTAATTTGAGTTCAGTAAATGCGGGGTTAGATAGGATGGTAAGCGTGTACTGTGGGGGATACTACACGTGATGCCGCATTGGAACTATCCAATCTCTAGTCCCTGGGGAGTCTAACTGGTGACTGGCGGAGCGACCCGGTTCCCAAGGCTATAATGACTTCTTGAAGCGCTCATCCTTCAATGCTTTGGTGTACGGTGTTGGATTGGGTGATTCCTTCCCACCTACATCTCTGCATTACTCTACGTTCGGCAGTAGGTAGGGAGGTGGTCCCTGCTGTTGAGCACGGTTTGGTTACCTTACTCTAGGATTCTGTATGCATTTTAACTGACATTGTTATCTGCATGGTGGGTATTTTATCTTGTCTGGCTAGGTTTGCATTCACGATGGAGAGGTTTAGGTATTTACATGCATAACGAAATTTGCATGGGTACCAATGCATTATGGAAAATGCATGGAGAGGTTTACGTTGTGGCTTGTGGAAATGCATTCACAACATTTTGGGTGATTATGTGTTATGGAAAATACATGGTAGTGAGGGTTATTATGCTATACGTTGAATTTTAAGTTATCACGGTTT
>MAYD01765164.1:0-20425 GCA_001909325.1 Ruellia speciosa
AAGTTTTCAGATCGTTGATTTTATTTATTTTTTGTATTTAACTATTGCTTTGAAGTTTGTACAATTCCAGCAAAAATGGTTCGAAATTCTTGGTATATTTCTACTCTAGTTAATATGTGGTTTACTTGCTATAAAGGATGAGAAGTAGAGTTAAGTTGCTATAAGTTAGATCATGTACATAGGCTGGAGCCGATCAGCTAATATTGTATCGGCGACTCTTGATAATGTATTCAACAATAATGTCAATATAATCCGATATGGTATTCAATGTAATTCTTCAACAATGAAGTCAATATAATCCAACAAAGGTATACAGTATAGGTTGGTGCTAATGAGCATTTAGATAACTAGGAGGAAGGATGCTTCAAGATGAGAGGGAAAATTGAGCATTTAGAAATGGTGGTTCCAGAAATAATGAATGATGATTTGAAGATCCTTATTTGGTTGCTTATCATTTCGTGAGTTTCTGTTACATTTAAATATTTGAAATGAATGTATCATTTTATTTGTTGAGTTGTGTATATGAAATGACATTATTATATAATAAGGTGATAGTTTGGTGGTAAGATTGATATATTGAGTACTAACATATCCCAAATTTAAATTCCCAGCCAAAGAAATGGCATTGTTATCATTTAATTATTATGTGTTGGTGATATCTCATTGTTGTGAAACATAGTTGTGAGTTGAGAGTATGTACATGTCTTGCGAACCTCAAACCTTTTCTTTGTGGCTTTAAAACTATCTGCATTGTTTTGTTTTTTATTATTTTTTTTCCCTCTCTTTTCTTCTCTGGCGAAGGATGTTGCATTTTTTTTCTCTTTTACCTTCTTTTAAATCTCTAGCTTTAGTTTTTAGTTTTTATTTGTGCCTTCCATCTTTTCCGATCCCATTAGCTCTAGAGTCCTCTTTCCAACGGCCCAGAGGAGTCCCAGTCCGGCGATGATAGTACCCCTACTCAAAGTGTTTTTCTGGCTCCCTAGTTGATGTGCCCAATGTCCAAGTCCCTTGCTTCCTGTCCCATATTTCTCTCTTCAGAGCCAGACCCTCAGATTGCTCTTTGGTTTCCACCTTTTGCTGGGAGCCCATTGATCTCCCCGTGAGGTCACCACTTAGATCACACCCATTCTAGATATGCCTCGTTGCAGATGTACCGCATCGAGCTTTTATTTAGTTTCTTCGGCCCATCGAGTCCTTGGAATCTAACTTTTCCCTCTTTCAATGCTATCGAGTATCTTACCTCCCTCGGATTCTAGTCCTTCAATATGCCTGCCGTTTAGTGTCCTACTTCCCACCCTTCGGCTTGTCGAGTTTCCTGGTGTTTTCAGTTTTGGATCGATCCTCCCCGTATTTCACTTCTGACCCTGTGTTCGATAGCACTATCAAGCTTCTCCAATTTTAAGTTCCCCAATTAGTTTTCAGCATGCAGGCGTGTCTCCTGTGTTGACGAGATGGTGTCTCTTTCAGGTGGGTTGGTGGTCTCTAGTAATCATGTTGGCGGCATTTTGTTGTGTGTCCTTGTTCGTCCATCGCCAACAATCCTTCATCTAGGCATGGTGTGTCCATTATGCTCCCTGAGGTTCCCTGATTTTCGCATGCAACTTTGTGTGCATTTTTGAGGTTGAGGGTTTTGTTTTTTCTTTTTTTTTGGTAATTTTCTCCGATGCTATTGTTATTGCTTCCAAGTTACCAAATTCTTGAGTTGTCAGTTATAGTCTTGGTGCTTTCATTCTGCATTGTTGTATCACCGTTTGTCCAGCTCATCTTCCCGGAGCATCATTATCCAGTAGTGGCACCTTATCCTTAATTGTTGTGCAGTTACTTTCGGTTGTTCTCCCAAGATTCACATTCTCGAGTGTCCCAGGTTTCAAGATTAGAAGCAGTTATGGATCATGTCCACGATGCACACTCTTTTAGTGTTTCAAGATGAAACTCCAATCGTCCAACTTTTGTTGTCTCCTTTGGTGATTTGAATTCATGTGGTGTTTTGTATTCTTGTAGTGTTGAGGCCGAAGCATGGTTCCCCCCGGCTCATACATTTTCAACATCCATGATTGTTTGGGCCACATGTTTCGAAATTAACCACACAACTCACATATATTTTTCACACTGATGAATTATTTATTGGATGAATGATTTATGATAAAATGGAATGGAATATGATTAGGTTTCTACTAGGGGTTTGCCACATTTTTGTGATATGAGTTATGAGGCTCCGCATATTGAAAGCGCATGATGTCAAATTGCAGAAATTTGTATGAATGCCAGGTCGTTTAACTGGAGAATGTGCGATAGAAGCAGAATCCTCGCCTATTTATTCAGCTAAACTCTTGACTCAGTTACATTCACCAGATTGTAACAGATAATTCGAATAACTATTGATAGGAATTTAAACTAGTTATGAAAGTGGTAAAATTTACTCTAGAAAAGCATATAAAATTATACTAAGAAAGTGATTAAATTTAATCTAAGAAAGCATTGTAATAAGACTGGACCAGGTGATTGTAATGAATTCTATTAAACTCTCATTTTCTGCGAAATAATTTTTGACTTTAAATTTTTCTAGAATAATTAGTTTGCGGAGCTGTAAAATTATGCACATTCCATCCAAATTCCCTTTAACAGGTACTAGCGGTTGAAATATTTGAAAAACGATGTAAACATTCTTGAATGTATGTAAAATAGCATCTGGGGCTTCCGCATAGAAGTTTATTGTATGTAATAAACAACAATTAACCTACCCTTTTTCGATTCAGGTTAACTATATTTCCTACAACAATATATTTTTCAGTCATTAGTTTCCTTATCCGATAGGAAACTAATGACTGAAAAATATATTGTTGTAGTAGGGCATCTCACTCCCCTAGGTTTTCTTTCGTGCAAAAACTTATTGGGTGACATTTAACTTGTCAACTAATGCATGTATAAAGATTACCCTTGGCCTATTGCCCTAACTTACGGCTTGTTGCCACCTAAATTACCATTAACTAGGCTTATTGCCTTAACAGCAGTTGACTCGATTCCCTGAAATCAACAACAATCTTGTCGAAGGAAGGACAAAACCTCGAACTACGATTCACTAATTTAGGAAAACATTCTAAATAAAGCAAGTAAAGATAAAAAGATAAGTGCGATTGAGGTGGTCTATCGACGACCTGGATCTTATTGCAACAAGTGGTATTTATACAAGTATGCCCGAGGGTGTTATCAATCTATTAACTACCCATTACTACCACTAACACTACCACTAACGCTACCACTAATAAACCCTTTAAGGCCTACCAATTGTTACAACAATGATGAGGGGAGAAACCGTCAAGAATGATGCAAGAAACTGCTTCCATATGCGCTGTAGGTCTTTCTTCTGTAGTTGATCGTCGGCCTAACCCCTCCTGGGTCAATTCTCGATTCTTTGCTAGCTTCAACGACCCTTCTCCTTGTGCAATTGGCCGTGCTTATTTTTCGGCCTAATCCCTTAGCACTGGGCCCGTCTAGACCCTAACCGTGATCCATCGACCCTTTCTATTCCTATTGGGCCGTCATGGCGGCCCTACAGACCAATTCCTAGGCCATCCAATGCGTCGGGCTTGCTTTATAGACGTGGTTCGTGGCAGCCATGACCATTTTAACATTTTGGGTGTTAACAGAGCCCCCCCCCCCCCCAAATAAGGCTTCTTCTCGGCCGACAGGATGTCAGTGGTCGTGAGCCTGATTGTTATATTTCTACAATTATTACCTTGGAAGATTTTTTCCAAGATTTCCTGGCGAAAATCCAGGCAATAATCTCTCTGAGACTCCTCGTATCCCGCGAACGTCGCTTCGCATTGATGGGCTCTGTGCAACAATGATGTATATAAAATGAGCCCCTTATCGACCATTGTTCACATCATTTTTTAGCCAAATACCCTCAGCCTTGTATGTCTTGTGTGTACGACGCTCTTGCTTTAAGTCCCATTCACCAATGGCTCATTTTTGCCCAATACAAGATCTTAAGCCCTCCTAACTCTCTTATGCCGTCTAGAGTAGGATGTGCTCCTTCTTTGGGATCTATTGGTGTCATTGCCCGTGGGGTGATGCCATTGCCTTCTGTTCTCAAAACCCGAGGATGCGGACAGTCCGAACCATGGCAGTTGCTATCCTCTGGGGAATTATCATTCTGAGAGTCGGCATTGTCTTTCTTACCTTATTGAACGTAGTGGCGTTGCTGGTGGTGCTAGTGGAATTTACTCCTAGTGCCCATTCACCAGCCATCTACCAATCTGATGATCGGGGTACCGGTCTTTCGTTCAGTTGGGAAGAAGACTGCCAGAGAAGAAAGCTTCACTTGTTCTTGGCATTACGAGCAATGGCCGAACAAAGGAATGCTGCAAGGATCCACACGCTTAGTTACTTCCCTCGTCCTGTTTTAATCAGAACGGGGTCGGCTCTCTAGTGACCGGCCATCTTTTCTGCTAGTCTAGACGCGGCCATTGCTTCGGTCGTTTGTATGATGGTGGCTGGAATAGTGCCAGCCGCCCTCGGGATGTCTGTTGCAGCCATATTCACGGCTTTCCCCTTTAGCCATTCTCGGGACAAGGGTAACATCCCGGGTGGCTGCTCCTCCGGTCTCACCTTTCAAACGCACATCTTAGTGGTAGCGAGGATGCCATGGATCGCTGGGAAGGAGTGGAAGAACACATAGTTCTTCCTCTAAACTCATTCGAGTCGTTGGTCCGACTGGCATAGACCTTTACCCTCGTAGTGTAGAGATCGAGGTTCAACTCAAGTCCATGCAACTCCAGGCATGAAAAGAAGGAGTGATACAAGTGCTATGGCCTTTCACGCTCACGGGGAATTTCTGACGGCAGAAGACCGCCGACGTCGAAATCTTTAGTTTTGCCCATCGGCAGGTTGCTCGAGCCCACATGAATTGAGGTTTTCTTCTATTCCTTGTCTTCCTAATGGAAGAAAAAGGAACGGACCACTTTGCAAGTAACAATCAACCAACTCTAGGAGAAAACGAAGACATTTTAGACAGTCCTCGCCAAATGGCCAAATGGCCATGGAGAATTTGAACTGATTTTCTTTTCGAATCCTCTTCCGCTCAAAGTTGTACATTCTCTAACATTGTATCTAGTAAAGATGTTTCAAGTTTAATCAATACAATGTCGTCGTTTAGAATGCAATTATATTTGTCGCTTAGAATCTTTCGGCTTTCAGTATTAATCATGTTTGTCTACTGTAAGCCGTACATTGTTAATTGCACTCAAGGCCACAAACTATTTTATACTCGGTTTTGGTCGAGTCACCCATCATGACCTACAGGTCAACACTTTCGAATGGTTGATTGGCAACCCCGGCCCCCCAAACCATTTTGGGGTTTGATTCAAATGGACCGTGCGGATGAAGCGCTAAATGGTAGTGACTTTCCTTTTTGGGTAGCCCTACCTCAACCACTGAGCTGTGATGTCGGCCTTGGGTTGACGCCTTCAGCTGAAAACTCAGCCGTTTGTTCAGCTCGACTCCCCAGGAGGCAGCCGTGTTGGCCACCGTCTGATCCATTTCCTTGATCTAGAACTTGGGCAAAAGTTAGACCGATTCCCAGTTTAGGGAATGGGTCTTCATCCACTTGCATGCGGAACATTCTCACACGTCCCGCATTAATGGCTCTTTGCAGAACCTCTCGAAAGTGATTACACTTGCTTGTCGAGTGGTTCCGGGCATTGTCCCATTTGCAATACCTTCTCAGTCCATTCATGCTATCGGGAGTGAAGACTGGTTGGCCTCTGGGGAGCACAATGACTTTGGCGGCCACCATCTCATCGAAGATCTCATCAGCCTTCGTTGTATCGAAGGTGACAAGAACTTTCTCCCCTCCCAGGGCCAACTTTGTAGCCGTTGCGGCCTTAGAGCCTTACAGACGTAAGGCCGTCCACAACCAAATCGGCCGTACAAATGGCCAATTGATTAGACAGTTCTTCTTCGGACTCGACCTCGTCGGCCCATGATTCGATGGATGACACGTGTCCGTACTGTCTAGGCCGTCTCTCGGCCTCACTCTCTTCTTCATAAAGCCCCTCTAGCCGAGCGGCCCACCCTGCAAGCTGAGACAGGTCTTGGATGTTCAGGCCAGTCAATCCATGCCTAAGCCGTGAATTCATGTTCTTAACGGCTATTTTAGTAAGCTCATGTTCGAGAAGAGAAATCGAACACTTGCCCTTTAATTGTTTCAGCCGATTCAGATAATCACCTGCTGATTCAGAGGCCCCCTGTTTAACGTCCATGAGGTCTGTTAGACAAATCTCTGGGGCCAGACTATAGAAGCGATCATGGAAGATCTGCTCTAGTTGGTCCCAACCTTCCACAGAATCTGGTGGCAATGATGCGTACCAGGTGAAAGCTGGTTTAGTGAGAGAAAGGCTAAACAGTTGTAGCTTGAAGTAAGGGTTCGTGGCCATTTCCCCGCATTGGGCTGTGAATCAGCCTATGTGTTCAACTGTTGAACACCCTTTGTCTTCTCCTGAGAAGGCAGTAAAGTCAGAGGCTTTTCAACTTAGTAGTGGGTTTCTCTATTCCACCCACTGAGGGTAGGGCTTTTAGTAAACGGGTTGGCAGAGAGGTTGCAGATGATTGCCGTACTGGACGACAATGATATTGGCAACCATGTTCTATAAATTTGTGGGACCTAGCTGCTGGGCTTGTGCCGGCATGGGCGGCACTTGGCTGACATCGGCGACGAAAGAGGAGGCACAACCACTGGTGGTGCTGCCGCATGAGTGGTTGGCTCCAGTGGTGCTTGCTGATATCCCCTTTCAGTAGGGACAACCTAATATCCTCCGTGCTGGATGGAAGGATAATGTTGGGCTGCCGCATACTCAAGCAGGCCTGAATGACTCCATCTAAGGCCTATGGGACAACGCGAGGTGGTGGAGTAACCCGTGGCTTGAGTAGTAGGCGTTGGCCAGGGGACATGGTACTGAAGCCCCTGGTCATAGTAGGCTGCCGGTGGGACATAACTTCCAAAATAAATACTTTGATACGGTCTGAAATCAGGGTAACCTTGAGGGGTATATCCCGCAGGTGCCTGGTGAATGCCGTTATTCGCGGCATTCGTAGGAACTATGGTTACCCTGGGAAGGGGTACGTCGGTCCCAGCCGTGAAACGGATCTCACTTGGCGCAATTACGGGCACAATTTGCTGTTGGAAATATGCGCGCATGGTATCTGAGAAGGAAGTCCATTGGTCAACACGTACTAAGGCGTCAGTCCTCGATAAAAGGAATCTGAAGCGTTCGTGCCAGTCGCAGTTACTCGACTACCCATAGCTCTGGGAGGAGGAGGAGGTGGAGGGGTTACTTCCGTTGCTCCTTCATGAATTCTCAATGGACTCTGAATTGGCGTGAAAGACATGTCAATGGTACCAATACCATGGTTGTCATCCTGAGTTGACATCTTTGGTAGTTTTGACACCTTCGGTATTCTTCTGCGTGAACGCAGGGTGATAAAATTATCCACAGTGGTGTAACAAAACATATGACAATGCTTGTCAGACGTTGTGAATCTTCTTGTTATCCCAACTAATGGATCCTCGGTCAGTCAACCACGCAGATACGCGGATGATTGATTTCCCAGCAACGGAACCAATTTGTTAACTCGATTTCCTGAAATCAACAACCGCCTTGTCGGAGGAAGGATAGAATCTCGAACTATGATTCACTAATCTAAGAAAGCATTCTAAATAAAGCAAGTAAAGATAAAAAGATAAGTGCGATTGAGGTGGTCTATCGGTGACCTGGATCTTGTTGCAAGAAGAGGTATTTATACAAGTATGCTTGAGGGTGTTACCAATCTATTAACTACCCACTACTACCACTAACACTACCACTAACGCTACCATTAATCAGCTCTTTAAGGCCTACCAATCGTTACAACAATGATGAGGGGAGAAACCGTCCAGAATAATGCAATAAACTACTTCCATATGCGTTGATGGTCCTTCTTTTGTAGTTGATCGTAGGCCCAACCCCTCCTGGGTTGATTCTCGATTCTTTGCTGGCCTTAATGGCCCTTCTCATTATGCTATTGGCCATGCTTATTTCGGCCTAATTCCTTAGCATTGGGCCCGTCTAGACTCTAGCCATGATCCATCAACCCTTTTTATTTCTCTTGGGCCGTCATGGCGGCCCTACAGACCAAATTCCTAGGCCGGCCAATGCGGCTACCTTGCTTTATGGCCGTGGTTCGTGATAGCCACATCAATTCTAACATTTTGGGTGTTAACAACAGCTAATGCATGAACTTAAAAACGTGAATTTAATACAGGAAAATAATGCAGAATTTAATGCATAAATTTAATATAGAATTTAAATTCTAATCCCCCAAAAAATTTAATGCTGAAATTACCCTTTTTGGTATTTATGAAATCGAGACCCAAATTCATGAATGCAGTCAGAAATTTTAACTAACCTTTCGGGGCTGCAGAAAAATTCTCATTTGGCACCTTGCAAATAAAAAGGAAAGTAACAAGGTTGCACCTCACTACATCCGACAATTACCATGTAATGCATAATATCTCATGATACTAAAGTTTGAAGTAAAACATAATGCTGAAATAAACCCAACATTTTAAAATCATGGTATGCTATATAATTGGTTAATTAATTTAGACAAATGTTGGAAATATTTTTCCTTAAAAGACAGGTACTCATATCCCAACTGAAATACTTCAACCTTTTTAATTTGTAAAAATTTACTCAATGAACTCAGTTTGATTAACTAAAAACCCATGGTTCAGAAATAAATTTCAATAGCTTATTAAATTATTCATCCAGTATTATCCAAATTTATTTAAGTTTAAAAGAATTTTTGTGGGAATTTAAATAGGTACATCATAATTAATTTAATCCTAATGTCCAAGGTGCTAGGCCCAATTATCACATTTATCCAAATTTTATTATAAGCCCAAGTTTACAATAAGTTTTTAAACACTTGTCAAATATTGAGTGGTTGCAAAATGGATCAAAATGCACATTCAAGTTACTTGGCAAAAAATGCTATATGAATCGGATGAACATTAACTGAACAACACAATCCAAAATTCAAGAAGCGACAATTGAATCAAAAATGACTAAGACTAAAATCAAAATTACTAAATTCTAAATGACATGTCGAATTACCGAATTATCTGACATTAATTCAAAACCAATAATTCAGAATTTGGACAACAATGGAATCAGAAACCTAAATCTACTGGAATCGGATTTACAGAATTTAGAATAACATAAAACTCGGAATCAAGACTAAAATTCAGAAAATAAAAATTTGGAATCCATAATAAATTTAGAATTCAGAATTTAAAAACGTCACCATTACCAAATCTAGAGTCAAAATCAGAATAAAAAATTGTAGAAATCAAAATAACAACTATCCATCAACCTGAATCAAGAATTTAATCCAATAGAACAGTAACCCGAAATAACGAATCCAAAATTTGAAATGACAAAATTTGGAATTCCTACTCAAACAGAAGATCGAAGCTAGAAATAAGTAAAAATTAACTAAAAACCCAGAAATGAACAAGAACACCATGAATCTACTTAAGAACAAATATGAAGATTAAAACTCAAAACAAGAAAAAAAAGAAGTAGAGGAGATCAATAGATTTACAAGTGTAAACCCAAAGCCAAAATTACTCTAATCTAACTAACCTACTTAAAACTTAAATGCCGAGCTTGCTTCCAAGGATTTGCTCTTAGGAATGGATTGAATGAAACGCGTTATCCCAAATTTTTGCCCTAGCTTCTCCTTAAATGGCCTTCGAAGTATGGAAATTGCACTTCAGTATAGTAAATTGATCCAATTCTTGAGTTCTGACTTCATCATGAACCTGCAATATCAGAGATTTCTTCAAATTAAAATCAATAATTTAGAATTTTAGATAATTATCATAATTATATCTGAATTCAGAATTTCATAGTGAAGTCAACGAAATGGACGCCTAACCTTTACCTAAGCGGAATTTCAGAATGTGGAGTATCATAATTCATAATGTGGAATATTGGAATTCTAAATTAGTTTAGAATTATATCTGAATTCGGAATGATTCCGAATTCAGACCCTTACCTTGGTCGAATGTGGAGCAAGACTGTGGTGAATTGAGTATAGGGAGTGATGAAGTGAGTGCTAGTCAATTTAATGAATGAATTGCTAAATAAGTTGCAAAGTGATGAATTGAGTGAAGTGTGTGCTAAAAACATGATAGTGCGATATAAAGAAGTAGCGATCCCCTAGAGAAAGAAAAGAATTTACTTAGATTGTGACATAGGGAGATTGAGAGACACCATTTGCTTGTTAATGCCAGTTTTTGCCGACAGCGAGGGTATTTTAGCAACTTAGGGGCTTCAAGATAGGTGCAAGTGCTTATCTGATTTCTCAGATAGTATGTATTGCTTCCCTCCAAGTTTTCTTGCAAAGGAAGTGATCTAATAATTAACGCCATAAATATTTCATTCACCCAGATACTTAGTCAAGCGAATATCACACCTCCGGAGCAGTTCGGTTACTGTACAGACCAAGCTATAGTTCCACAATGCAGATCCGTTCAATATGGGGTGGAATATGTTCAATATGAGTTGGAATATATTCAAAATGAGAATTAATTCAATTTTCCATATAAAAAATATACTATCCATAAATACAATAATGAACATATTCTCATTTATATTGAGCGGATCCGTATATACAGATTCTGTATATAATCCAATTCCCTCCAGGGGCTACCTGAAGAATTTAACTGGACATAGTGAAAATGTGCAAACTGAATATTTCACAGAATTTAATGACAATAGATGATGAAAGCATTAAATGACTTAGTCGGTAGGAATTGTAATATTGCATTAAATACTGGAATCGGTACGCCATTATTGGAATGTAAATTAATTGCTGCAAGGCTGATGTAAAGTGAATTCAAAATGCTTTTGGTATTAAATAACTTTGGAATATGGGGATGTAATAAAGAAACAAGGTGCTGAAAATTAAAACTAGAAACATACTACTACTTATGTAAAAATGAAAAAGGACAAGAGACTTTGTCTCCATCCGTGGGCTATATCTAACTAACAAAATGACTTCTATAAATAGGCAAAAATACAAGACACTACAATCAAAAGGGTGACAAGAAAATTCTTTTCTTGATTAGTGGGTCACTGGTACTTGTCTTGTTAGTCGAACTTGATGCAGAGTACTTTGCAGCTGAGGGTTTTGATTGGTCGAGGTGGGTTGGTTGTAATGAGTGGATGTTCAACGGCCTTTTAGTTCAGCAATCCCTTCAGCAACTTTCTGCTTCGTTGGTCTCCTTGCTAATTAAACTCCTGGGATACTTAATAAAACAATGAATTTACTAGCCAAAGCTACGTAATACTAAATACTAAATGATAAGGCAGAAAGTAAGTTTTAACTAGTGTAGTTGGAGTATAACACTCGGTGTTACTGTATCGGTAAATTCGGGAGATTAATCGAATAATTAGTGCCTAACAATGTGTGAAATTTTTTTACGAATTAATTATAAAAAAATAATTAATTATCGAAGCGCGAGAAATAGAAAACCAGCATGATATTGATGAAGCTCGACTTCAGTAAAGCCTAAGCGAATTATTTCAAAGGAAAATGAAATAAAAAGGCCAAGAGTAAAAATGATCGTTTTGATCAAATTAATTTGTGAGTGAAGATATCACAAAATAAGGAATTAAATATATTTTAAGGGATTGAGAAATTATCATGAGATTTGAAATCGATAATTACCCCTAAAAATATACAGAATTTAATTCCACGTGATATTTAATTCATTTTCTGAAGGAATTTTATTAAACAAAATAAATCGCGAGTCTAAACCGAGCTATGAAATTATTTTGAGGGGTGAAGAACTTGAAATAATTTAATGGACACAAAATATTGGGTTAGGGAAATGTGGAGGCCCAACCAAAATCAAGACCCATTGGACCTTGGGTAAGAAATAAAATTTTTAAAATTCTGGAGGATCAATATGAGAAGGTCTAGGGTCAAAGTGAAATGGGGGAAAAGCTAGGGGATTGGATCGAATTTCCCCCTTGAAATGGGAGGACCTTTTCGCAATAAGGCAAAATAAAAATGCAAAAGAAAGGAGAAATGAAATACTGTTCCACCGTGTTTCATTTTTTGTGCTCTCCTTTCGTCTTCCCTCCCCCTACGAAAAACACTCCCCTTTATCCTCCATGGCTGCTTTCGTAGAAGCAAGAAAGAGTGTACTTTTTGTATTCCTTTTCGCGTAGCATTTTCAAGCTGCCATGGTGACCATTTTGTATTTTCGTAGCACTTGGAGCTCAAAAATAATATGGCTGCCTTGCCCGTTTGCTCGATTTCGTGGTTGGGGTTGAGGAGTATATATGCATGACCAAGGTTGGAAGGCACATTATTGCATCCCCCTTGGTAATTTTTGGATGAAATTCCACCATTCTCTCTCGGACGAAGTTATAGTCTCTAACCTTAACTCTTGCAATTTGGGGATGTTGGAGTTAGGCATGTCGTTCTTGTTTGTGTGCCCGATGAAGTATTTAAGAATCCGAGGGTTTGCATGTGTTGGATGTGTTTTTGGATGTTGCCCGATGAAGAACCCGAGGGCTGTTGTGGGATGTGTCAAAATTGTTTCCCCCAATTTTGTGAACTTGGGTGTGGAGACGATTTGGCTACCTGGGGACTGTCATTGTGACTGTGGTATGGTCTTAATTCCAGTTATGTGTGTGGATTCGAAATTCTTTTAAGTTGCCCTTCAATTTTTAAGATTTTAAGTTGGTGACTTAAGAATTAAAAGGTTTGGCCAATGATGATGAGGTCTAGACAGACTTGAGGCCTCCTTAAGTCGATGCTGATTGATTCTTGAATGTTTGAGTATTATAAAGAAATGGACAGCGCTATGGTCTGTTTTGAAGTTCTGTGTTGGTTCCAGAGTTGAGGTGTTTGATGTTCCTGTTGTTTGTGCTGCTGTCTGTCTAGCTCGATTGGTTTTAGTGTTGTCCGTTGTTAGGCAGTGTATTGGTTTGTTTGGTCATAACCTGAGTTTTGAGTTCTGTCTGGCATTTGGCATGGACAAATTTGGGATGTGGGATTTAAATGTTGTTCTTAAGATGAATATGAAGTTTGGAACTAAGTTGCTATGCGTGTTGATATGTATTTGGACATTGTCATTGTTGTTAGCATCATGCCTTGATGATAAACTTGGGATTTAAACTGAATTCAGAAAATGATCACTGGAAATTTGGTATTGAATTGTTGCCTTGAGTTAAATATGGAATTGCGCTGTACAATCTGTTTCTTGGTTTAGTTCTGTGGTTTGATTGGGAGGATTGATTGCCGGTGATGAGTTGAGACTCCGAGTGTAACGCCCCCACCTTTCCAGTGAGTGCGCCATGCCGTACCAGCTAATCTAAACTAGTGGCCAATTAACTTAGGCTCGCTAATACAAGACGGGTGTGACTCAAACCACATACACAAGCAAGACATATAATGTTTCCAATTCTTGATCAGGTGCATTTGTATAGGGGAAAGCAGGAAATCACAGATAGCATGAGATCACATTCATATTGTCAAAGACACACTGAGTAAAAATACATAAATAGCGTCGCATTCTCACCGCCTATTACAGAGCTAGTAAGCACAAAAGCAGTCAAAAGACATAGAACTAAATAGACCTTATCTATAGTTCGCTAACCCGACCCCAGATGCCTATGCATAATCGTCGTCCATACCTGCAAGACATGCAACACACACGGGGGGTCAACATACGCTAAGCAAGGGGTCCCCCAGTCACGCAAACCGTAATAACAACAGTAGGTACGGAAATAGAATATGAAGAAAAAATACATTGTTAACCAACTCACTTGTCTCATACCAGGCATTCGGTTAACTGTTGGCAAATAATGCGATGCAAATGATGCATGAGCCCTAACATCCACTTATCTATCCTATGTGCAACACAGAATATATCTAGAGCGCGACCTGCAGACTCGTTGGCCAGTCCTCTCCCCAAACCTCTCACATGGCGGTTCCACATCCACAAATCACAAACAAGCTAGCTTTCGGACGAGCTATCGCCTTACCGAGTCAACCCCAAAACCACATGCGCACGTAAGTCAGTAATCACATAGTACCCACCGTAAAAGCCATCTTGGGGTTTTATCAACTCACACGTCAGTAATCAATCAAGGTGCACAGTAATACCGAAGATACGCACACAAAATCTTCCCAGAGGGTTTTATCTCGCGTAAAACCACAAGCATTAACGAAAATCCTCCAATTGTAACTACATCCCAGCCTAATCACTAGGGCCTCACCCAATCCGGGGTAGAAACCATAATCATAAACATCATGAGTAACCATCATCACCAAAACTCGAAACCATAACTTGTATTGTCCAAACGGGGCCTTTGTCGTAAAACAGATCAGTATTGGGCCAAACGGGCCAAAACATAGTAACGTATTAAATTAGGCCAATCGACCAACACATCATCACAGTTAGCATTTCAAATCATCTTGTAAAATACCCCGTTAATTCATTTGAACATCGATCGTACGCGAGTCAGAAGTCAACGCGGAATTTAAACCGTAATCCGAACGCACGTAAGTGAAAAACAAGTTATGTTAGTCATCCTACCATACTTAACTACATTAACTTAATCCTAGGAAGTATGCCACAAGTTCAAAAGTCATGAAACAGAAAACTAAGAAACAGTACAGGTTTCCGTTGTCGCCACCGCAGTTGACCCACCATGGTCCAATACCGAGGCACGAAAACCGTGGCCAAATTGCACCAAATTTTCCATATTAATAGAACATGCCAAGAGCTATCTAATTATATATAGAAAACCCCTTGCCTGATGTTTAAAGTAGGATGAACACGTTGCCCAAGCTTGAGAAAACCCTAATCGGGTTGAAGAAGTAGCCAGGTTTGAAGAGCCCTAGCGAATCGAATACTCAACCAATCAATAACCTAAAAAGTGTTCTGGAAACTAGAAAGTAAGGCCTACAGCTTTGATGAAGGAACCAACCTCAAATTCGAAGTGGAAGTGATTGAAAATCAGCATTGAAGTGAGCTACTTGTTTGTTCAAATCTGAAAATAGATTTTTCTTCTAACTTTAGAGACGATTTTCTCCGTGATCCTAACTTCAAATTAAGAAAGTGAACTGAGGAAATTGTACTACTAAATGTGAACTTCAATTTACCTGAGACACCAAGAGCTAATTCGTTCTTCAAGTGGATGAAAAACTTGTTTAAAGGGAGCTAGTTGCTAACTTAATTCACCTACTTGTTTATTCATTAGTCATTTCCCTCTCAACCTTATCTGTATTCTTTTTGACATGGAATGAATGTAAAAGAGTCTAGACATGTATGTGAATGGATAAAACTGAAAAATTCATCGCCTAGATGTCTGTGGTCGCGAGGCCGCGGAAGCAAATACTGCGGTCCTTAATTTGGTGACCCTCAATGGAAGCTTTGAATATTTGGAGTGCAATGGTACAAGAATTACCTGAATAGACTACGTGTATAGAAAGATACATGCCAATCTTTATCCTTATGTACAAGTTCCTCGCACACGATGAGGTTCCTGAGTTGCAGGACGACAAGATGAGGGTCTAGGACTCAAAATTTATGGGGTGTTACATCCTCACCCCCTTAAGGACATTTCACCCTCGAAATGGTGGTGTGACTAAAACTTGACGTCTATTCCAACAAAAGCACACAAAACCTACATACATACACCGGGGTAGCTAACAAGGAGTACACCTATTATAGTTACAAGAAGGGTTCAACGTATCACACTAAGTGAAATCACAAGGTACTAGAACACTTAGCACAGTACACCATCACCCACTAACACGAAACCTTACTGGCATAATAACAAGAAAGCACTCACTAATCGGACTAGGTTATTTTCTACCCGTGTCGCTACCACCTGTCCGTCCCGATCCCCTAGACGTTGTCCCATGACCTCGGATCTGTCGCTGTTCCCGGTCTCGAGCAAACTTTGGACAATCCGAGCGCAAGTGCTCCACTTTCCAGCAATAATAACACTGTATCGGACCTCTGTCTACTAACGGTGCTCTAACTTGTGAGATCTGCTCCGGTTCTATTCACCTCTCTGAACAGTCGATCTTCTTGTGGCCTTACCGTCGACAATGATAACAACGTACCTCAGATCCCCTATTTCGATCGGAGTCGTCGCTCAGTCATCCTCCCTCACTGTGCCTCGACCCTAACCCAGAATATCATTCTTTCTCGGATACTCACCCTTCATCACGCTGAAAGGATGGCTCCTCCCGGTCTCCCTGCCTTTCTTCCTTCGGTCATAGTATGACTGCTTGTACAGCTCTATCTGCTTCGAAAACAGGGCATGCTCATATGCCTCTCGTAGTGTGGTACTCCCTGACTCAAATCTCACTATAGGGTGCAATCCCTCCTCGAACTTCCTCACTTTTGCCCGTTCATCTGGTACCAGGTCTATACTGTGCCGCATCAGCTCTATGAATCAGTGATAGTAAGTGATGACATTCATCTCATCAGCCTGAACAAAAGTGCAGAACTCTTCGCGCTTGGCAGCATGAAACCTGGCAGGGTAGAAGTTATCTCGCATTGTCTCGATGAATCTATCACAGTCCTGCTCTGGCTGAATGATCGGGTCGGGTCTCTGTGTCCTCCACCACTGCAGGGCTCTGCCCACCAGGTATCGTGCAGCTACTCTGACCCACTGGTCCCGCAAGCACCCAATGGCCTCCTGGATGTCTCTCATGCGATAAGCCCAATCACCAACACTGTCTGATCAATCTGGCCGGCATAAGTGGGAGGCTGATGTCGTGTCACCAAATCCACGTAGTCGACAGGTGCAACCGGAGGGGGTACGGGTGGTGCTGCAGGAATAACCGTCTACTGCCCTAGAAATACTTGGACTAAATCCCACGGATCTATATCAGCTGGGTGGGGTGGCTCTACGACCCTAGGTCATCTACCCGCTCGTGGTGGGGGTACCTCCTTTATCTCCTCAGGTGTGTCATGCTCTACAAGAATCTCTTCCTCACTCTCTAACTCAGGAGTGGCGGGTGGGGTATCAGGACGTTTGTGAGGTCTCTCCCGGCCCCTAGCTCTAGGCTCGGCCCTAGGAGGCATCCTAAAGTAAGGTATTGTCAAAGGTTAGCGCAATACCAATTAGTGTTAAAACAGAACATCAATAACAACAGTATCATCAAAAGAATACAAAGCAGAAAGTAAACGTGTATGCACCCTTCCCCCACACATCTCACCCTAAGTCTAACCAGGTTTAAGTATATTAGGCCTACAACGGGCTCTGATACTATATGTAACGTCCCCACCTTTCCAGTTGATGCGCCACGCCGTACTAGCTAATCTAAACTAGTGGTCAGTTAATTTAGGCTCGCTAATACAAGGCGAGTGTGACTCAAACCACATAGACAAGCAAGACATATAATGTTTCAGATTCTTGATTAGGTGCATTCGTATAGGGGAAAGCAGGAAATCACATATAGCATGAGATCGCATTCATATTGTCAAAGACACACTGAGTAAAAATACATAAATAGTGTCGCATTCTCACCACCTATTATAGAGCTAGTAAGCACAAAAGCAGTCAAAAGACATAGCAAAAAATAGACCCTATCTATAGTCCACTTGCTCGACCCCAGATGCCGATGCATAATCATCGTCCATACTTGCAAGACATGCAACACACACGGGGTTAGCATATGCTGATGATGTTGGTCCGTTTGACCATCATTTACAGTTTATTTCATGGCCGTTTTTTGCTCATTTACCTCATATTTGATAGCAGTTACTGCTTCGAATAAGGAATAATTGGGAAAATTTCAGTCTAAGTGTGACCGGTACAAAGTCGCGAATTGTTATTGGTCTGCATTCAGAAATGCCTCGATTTTTTCATATTTATGGTGGTTTTTGAATAAGGGATTTGTATTCCATTTGAATAAATATCACTGTGTTTGCATGCTTGAATTGATTTTTGGAGGGAAATAATTTCATGAGGATTTTTGGCATAAATAATGATTTTAAATAATGACAATTATTAATTAAATTGGAATTTAAAATCATAAATCAAAAACTGTCAAAATTGGGAATTTTATTGCATCATGAATCAGAATGGAAATTGATTGAGTATTGAGATTCGGATTTAATCGGAAATGATTGTAATAATTGGCATTGATTCGGATAATATCGGATTTAATCAGAATGTTTTGTGATTCAAGATTCCGATATTCCGATTTTGTTGAAATAGGTGGGGACCATGGTGTGGATTGATTCTTATTTTGATTATAGACATTCCGATTCTGAGGGATTCCGATTAATTCCGAATGATTAAAAATTGATTCCGAGTGAATCTGAATTATGTCGATTCTGGTGAATTCGGATTGAGATTTTGATTTGTTTTGGATTCCGAATGTGGGGATATTTACAGGAATTGCCATCCAAGTCCCAAGTGCATTCATTCCATGTCATTTTTAATAATTCTGAATTAAATGTGATTTGATCAATTTTAGTAATTGATAAAATCAAGATTAAATTAATTCTTGATAATTGTTTCATGCAGGGATTTCGATATTAATTTCCAAATCAAGATGGCATTCCGATTGTTTCATGCAAGATGACATTTTGGGGAAATTGTGTGAAGTATGTTGAAGACCAAGGACTGAATTGCAAATTTTAAAGTCTGAAGAATTCCCAGGTTATAAATAGAAGCATGCAGTACGTGAGAAGGGACGAATTTTCATATTTTGAAGACTGCAGAGGATTTGAAGGCGAAGGAGCTCAAGGTCACTAGTAAGTTCTAGGTTTAGGTTTTGCCTTTGGATCATTTGATCCAATTTAGGCCGATTAGGTTTTAGTTTAGATTTTATTGCTTTGATTAGATTAGTATCTTTAATTGCTTTCTAGTTTAGATTTAGATTAGTTTTGTTTATGTCCGTTTTACTTTTGTTAGATTTATTGTAATTTTGCTTTAATCGTTGGTTAGAAGTAGATTGTAGATTTAGTTTTGAGGTTCGTTTTCTGATTTTCGTTTGGTTAGATGTTAGATTAGATTAGATTGATAGATGTTGCTGTTTTTGTTTTTGTTTTTGCAATCGTTAGTTTAGATTAGTGTTTCTGTTTTAGTTGTTAGATTTTGCAATACACTGGAATAATTTTGATTTACAGAACATGTTTGATTGAATCGATGATGCAATTATAATATTGGTTCATGTTTGGGTGCCGGATAAACTTTGACATAAAATAATCACTTGGAAAATTTGCAGATTTGGCTTATTCTATATTCTTAATGCATGAGAAATTGTTCTGTGAATTGTTGATGTTCATCACTGTTCATTGGATGTTCTTATGAAATCTGTGAATTTGAGAGATATTTTGGTGCTGGGCATGGATGATTCGATGTTTAAGCATGTGACAGTTATTTTGTGTCAGAAGGCATAATAAACGTGATTTGTTAAAAATCAAGAAAAATTGTGATCAAAATGATATCTTGATGTTTCTGTGAAATTCGGAGTATTTCGGAATATGAGGACATAATAATTTTAATGATTTTAATCCATAATCGGAATTTGTGTAGGTTGTAATTTTTGTGTTTGAACTATCCGAATTTGCATAACATGTTATATTAATCCGATTCCGATTCTTTCTGATTCACAATTATTCGAGATGATGATTTGGGATAAATTCGGATTCTTTTCTATTCCATTATTATGATATTTGAATGAATATTTTATCATATTCAGCTATTGCAGGAATATTAATTCATTCCCATTCCAATAATCCGATTCTCATCACATCATTCCAATTATATCCGATTGTTCTTAATCGGATTATCATTTTTCATTTCATAATCAAATTGTTTCATTCCATTTCATTCCAAGGCAATATCCGAATTTATTCAATTAAATGATAATTCATTCAAATATCATTACCCTCACTCAAGACTATTTTTACATTCCGAATCAATATTCAATTCATTTTAATATTTCATAATACATTTATATTCCACCATTATCTTGAGTGCTATTCAATCATTCCATCAATGTTCTGAATTTATTCCTTATCTTAATCATTCGGATTATTATTCCATCTCATTTCTCATCCATGCACTACAAGAAAAACGGCAAAGGGCGATGGAAAGGGCGACCGAAAGCCTTTCCGTCGCCCTTTTGGCGACCAAAAGGGCGACGGAAACGCCTTCCGTCGCCCTTTTGACGACCAAAAGGGCGACGGAATATCTTTTCCGTCGCCCTTTTCTTAAAAAAAAAATAAATAAAAAAGGGCGACCAAAAAATTTTGGTCGCCCTATTTTAAAAAAATTCAAAAATTCAAAAAAATATGAAATAAATAAATTAAATATATTAAATT
>MAYD01765411.1:0-16527 GCA_001909325.1 Ruellia speciosa
ATCAAGACTTTAAAATCATGCAACAAGCAACACCCGGATCTCCTATGTGAAGGAGTCAAGGTGCTATACGTATCTTCACTTGGAACTACTAGCCAAGCCTCTATATGTATAGTTAATGGTAGCCTCACAAAGGTCAATCTACGGCACAACTCAGGACGTCATCGTATTGTGCGCCCGACTGGCGACAACTGAGACAACCCCCACTTAGCATGCTCCACAAATCCAGAAAACCAAGCATTCACAGAGTGGATTAAAATAATTTCTATCTCAGCGAACCAAAGTTTAGTGCAGACGGATTCACCCGATCAATACAACAGAACAGTGGCAGCATCAACAGGAATGAGAGGGAACTACTTATCAATAGTTCTCGCCCCTCGAGTAACGTAAAGGGAGACAGATTAGTCCACTCGGTGCTCCTGACACGGCTGCTTGCCCTTACCTCTGGTATTCTCAAATTTCCAGCAAACCTCAGGTAAGGGGAGCTACCCCTGATGAGTAGAACAGGGTAAGTGAGGAAATAAATTCCCTAGTGCAACTTGGCTTAAGGTGATCAATCCAAAAGCAATCCGACTTTATCCACTCGTAATTCCACTTTACGTATTTACATCTTTTAATGCGATGCATTAATTGTAATTGAGTCGTCATAAATTACTCTTGATATTTGCCAAGTCCAACGCGATGCAAGAATACGAGAATCACTTGATCGTTAATTGGTAGGCTATGTGTTTTGCATGCGATACCATATTCAAAATAAAGTCTTGAATGCACATTCCAAGCAAAACACATAGATCACATAACTAAAACAACGGCAGTTCAGAAAATAAATAAATAAAGAATTTATAATGAATAATAAATAAATTCCCACATTAAAATTTAAATTCTGAAATTAATCGACAGAACGAGGAAAAATCATGCCATAAAATGATTCATGTCATGCATTTAATTTAATTTTACCTGACCGAATTAAACTCGGTACTTCCGTAAATTAAGTGGGTCTTATGGGTGCCCAATGCATGATTCCATACCTTAATCAAGAGAAAATGCGCTCATAATAGCCGCTATCGAACACGTCACCTACGAGGCGAAAAGAATCCTAATTAATTATCCGTCCAAGTGGTCATTGAAGACTTAGACAATTTTCACAATTGCCTATGGATAATTAAAAATTAAGGTTAAGGATGCCACTTAATTAGGCCTTTAATTTCTTAAGTCCCAATCAAGTTCCAAAAGAAGTCAAGTCCAAATCCAAAGTTCTCAAAATTTCCAAAATTCCATTTGGGTCCACTTTTCGTTGGAAATTCTTGCAACAAATCCATAACCAATTTTCCAACAATTCCCAAGGGTTCCAAACCCATTTCGAGTCCATAAATTCCCAACATTCCAAATTCATCACCAACAATTCCCAAATCAAAGTTTCAAGTCCAATAATTCCACATTTTAATTCTTTTAAGTCCCAAGTCCTCAAACCATTCACAATATCTCAACCCCCACTCCCAAAATTTCTTGCATGGTAAAATTTAGGGGGCTGTGAACAGTAATTCTCAAAAATTCTCTAAATCAAAATTCTAAACCGTACAAAGTGTTTACCTCGTCGAAAGGATTTAGCATCTACGGACGAAATGCAAAAATTCTCCCTTGAGAGTGGTAAAATGGAGCTTGAAAAATTCTGGGGCTAGGGAGAAAAATGGTGTTCTAGGGAATTTGAAGCTTGAGGAAGAAGAAGAAGTGAAGAAAGTGGAGAAAAAACCCCTAAGTGTAAGTACTTATTCACATGCAAGCTAAGTGGAGTAGTCTAGACAATGGGAAATGGGTCCCACCACTCATTGCACGACACTGTCGACCTAACCTCTCGAAAATTGCCACCTGTCGAGGTTTCGAAGTCTGGAATGGGCTGTGTCGAGATTTTTGTTCTGTGTCGAGCTTGTGTCGAGTGTCGAGTTTTGAGTGTCAAGGGTGTCGAGTGTCGAGTTTTGAAGTGTGTCGTGTTTTTGGGTGTGCTGTGTTGGGTTTTTTAATCGGTTGTGTTGAGTTTTGGGTGTGTCTCGCGTTGTCTTCTTTTTTAGTACGTGTGTCGAGTTTTTTAAAAACAAAAAACCCGATACACTGAACTAAAAAAACAAAAAACCCGACACCCGGGCCTTAGCGAGAATTTTGCTCACTGTCGAGTGTCGAGGGGCCTTTTATCGCGACCTTTTACACCTCGAATCCTCGACACGCACCTCGATGCTTGACACCAACACTTTAGTCCCTTCTACGGCCTCTGTCGAGCGTCGAGACATTCTGTCGACATCTTCCACCACGACATCACCTTGCAAACCACGACATACACCTCGAAGCTCGACACCAATGCCTTAGGCTCTTCTACAGCCTCTGTCGAGTGTCAAGGCAATCCTCTGTCATCTCTTAAACCACGACAAACTCTTCCAGATTACGACACATGCCTCTAAACTTTGACACACTTTGACTTTAAGCCTTTTACCCATTTTTCATCACTTTTTGAGTTTCATGTTGGACCATACCTTATATAATTAGCTTCTTCGAATTATTTTCTTGGTCTGATTACTCGCGTAATGAATTTTTCTTATTTTTCTTTCTTGATTCCACTTCCGGGGTTGGTTTCCTTGATCTATGAAACCTTCCATTTTCATAAATCATTCTTTGGAAATTTTCCACGGTCAACATGTTTCCGGTTGCAAGCCTTGACAGTGTCAAGACACTTATTCGGTTCGATTTTCTTTCTTTTTCGCACTTCAAAAATTAATTATTCTCCATAATTATTCGCGACAAATTCATACTGAATTTCAAGGACTTCTTTATTAATCGGGTTTAATCCGAATTAATTATCTAATGTAGTACTGGGTATTACATTTAAACCCAATGACGAGGCATCTCATAAATCGTAATCATCAAGGAACCATATCGAAACCCAAGGGACCATCCAGGTCATTCCCAAATCAAATCAGGGGCTCGAGGTCCGGGTGCCTGTCGCTGATGCATGTACTGGGTCCACCACCGGAAACACTCAACACAAGAGAGTCCAAATCCGAGGTCCATCTTCAATACCGAGATCAGAGTACAGTCCAGCGAGACCGTTGATACAGGATCCGGGTGCCTATGACTGATATGTGTACTAGGTCCTCCGCTGGATCACTCAACACGTGGAAATCCAAACCCGGGGCTCATCCCCAGTATCGGTATCAATGCACAGTCCGGCGAGACCACTGAGTCAGCACCCAACCAACACAGAGCCACAAACACAAACACAACAATCCATCATATCAAGAAGTTCAGGCAAAGCTTGCCACAGCTACATATTGGATCAAGTAATAACATGCTATCAAGTGCAAAGTCGTCAGACAACCTCTCACATCAGGTATACTGCTCCCAGGCTACTAGCCTACAGTCACGGCGTATCGCATGATCTCATATGGCTTGTCATAGCCACATACTGGCACATACACAACTCATCATCTCTAAACAGAGAACAAGTAACATATCACACTAGGTTCACATGCTTCAGGCGTCTACCCTATATACGTACAGATCATAGTCTAGCATAGAGTCATGCATTCAGTTCTCTAATTACTCCATCATGTTAAGGTTCATATCCTAGTTCAGCAACCTAGGTGAACATGTCAATCATCATTCCATCACATAATCCCATGGCAATTGCTAATGCAAGAAACAATAATAATGTAAGGCCACAAGCCTGGGAGTTCTTGCCACAACATTATGCTCATCACCTGCATCAAGGTTAGATGATAGAAAGAATGGGTATGATACAATCCCATGGCGCATACCCATGCACAATCACAAGCAACATAACAATTCCTACTAGGCTCTCTACACCTTTTTTGTCTATAAAGTAATGTTAGAGATCTCACTTCTTGTAATACCCATTGCCATTAACATGTTTACTAGCAACGTCACACAAGTTAAATGTTGTTGCCACCTAATTTCGTTAGATTTATGTTGTAATAACCTGATCTTTTCGACTGTTGGAGAGCCTGTGGTCCTAGGGGAATGCGCCATGGACCGCGCGAGGTCCAGCCCAGTCCGATGGGCTTCGGCCCATTTTGCTCAGTATGCACTTATCAAGCTCTAATCTGGAACATCATTCCCTGTAGTGTACTTTACTTGCCGTCGCCCCATGCCTCTTTTGTTCTCTCTAAGGTTTCAAAATGTGTTGGATTCGGGGGAAAATTCCAGACCATACGAGTTTAATCAAACAATCAAGGTAAGTTAATTTGTTTGAATTTCATCATTCCCGTGGATTGGGGTTGGTTTTTATTAGGGATTATTGTCGTTAGGGTTCATACATTCGTCGGGGAATTTCAACGTGTTCGTAGACGTTTCGTGACTTGGAAGTTGGGGGAAACTTCAATCCAATTACCAGAAAAGTATTTACTTTGTGCAATCTTAATCAATTTTCATGCCCGGAACAAGTCGAAAGACGAACTGTTCGGACCATACGTGCGTGGTCGAGCACGCGGTCCTGGTGGATCGCGGCTCAAGGACCGCGCCTTGAACAGGGCGGTCCTGACTGGAGGGCATGCGGTCGATGGGCACGGTCCTCCTGGATCGCGCCTCTGGCAAGACTTGTATTGTGTTGTGTGATCTTCTTCTATCATTGAGCTTGTATTCATTTGTTCCTTAGGGGATGACATAGTGTGCCATGATTGTTAGGCTAGATAAATGACTAATTGTGATGCTACGAAGCTCACGTACGAATGGTTATGACTTGTGAACCTTGGGACTAGATTGTCGAATCTTGATTGCATGAGCCTTAGAAATCTAATAGGGCATATTCTGGCATGGGAACCTAGGTGAATAGGTTGCCGGATTTATTACTTGAATGGTTGAATATGCATGATATTGCATGGGCCGGTTTGTGGCTGTGGCAAGCCTTGCTTAGGTTACTCCATGATTGATGTTATGCATTAGTGGTTACGGCGGTCGCGTCGTGTCCATGTTCGTGGTTTGGTTTGCCGGTAAAGGTAGGGTCATGGTCTCATGTGCATTCCTAGCATGGCAGTGAAGACATGCCAGTGGTCTCACTTGCATTATGACTTGGCGGTAAAGTCATGTCCAGTGTTTCTGCTCGCCCGACATGGTAGTAAAGACATGCCGGAGGTCTCCTTCTGCTGGTAAAGGCAGGGACTTCATGTCACCGGTAAAGGCGTGTTTCACTGCCAGTAAAGGCAGTAGGTAGGTGCTGGCCTAGGCATTTCATCGCACTGCATCTCATATAGGGTAGATAGGTGTATGTTAGGTCATGCATCACGTGCATAAGTGTATGCTTTATGTGGCTGAAGCACCAGTATGGGACGGTGTGATGTCTTGCTATTTGCTTGTTTATTCCTATTCTCTCTTGTTTACCCCATTTATCCCTTGCTCAGTACTTCATACTGACCCCTTTGCTTTTCTTTTATAGATCCTCACGGAGGCGCAACTACATAGTAGAGGGATTTGGGGTGAGAGTGGATTATAGAATCGGCTAAATTCGAACTTGGTTATTTGTTCTTGTTTCATGTTCTTACTTGTTTCACTGGTTTGTTATCACTTCGGATATCTGTTTATGTCGGTTTAGACATGTGACTAGTTTGATTGGCGGATTTTGGGCATATAGCCCGGATATGTTGATGTTATTGGTTTATATTCCATAGTCTTGGAATGAAGGTTATGATTATTGAGACGTTTTAACTGTTGACTTGATTTACTGTTCCGCTCTTGCATGTAAATATTAATCGAGATAATATAAACTTCTTTGTGACTATGTGCTCTTGTGTGTTGTAATCCGGCCTTGTGTCATGGATTCTAAGTTAACTGGCCAATAGCTTAGATGAATTGATACGACAGTAGCATTTTGAAATGATTTTAAATTTCGGGACGTTACAGAGTGGTATCAGAGCCTGAGTGCTCGAATGTGTGTAATAAGAACTGGTTAGACATAGGTGTGAGGTTGTGTGGGGGATGCATATAGACCTAGTGCTTGTATTTGATTCTTGTAATTCTTATTCAGTGCTGCGCATCCTACGGTCATGGACCGCAGGAACGCCTGAGAACCGAGGTCTTAAGGAGGGACCTGTTGATTTCTGTCTTATATTTTATGGTTTTACTTTGCTTACCTTTGCCTAGGGACTAACTTGCTATCATCTAGCATTGCCTTAGATCAGGATGCCTCCGCGACGTGCTGTTGGGACTGGTCGTAGGGGTAGGCCGTGTGTGAATCCTTTACCACGGGTTGGGGATCCGCAGGGTGAGAATGAGGAGGAGGTGGTACCTCCAGTGGGGCAGCAGCAGGGGGCTGTGCCAGCTATTGACCTTACCATGTTCATTGAATAGATGATGGCTCTACAGGTACAGACCCTTCAGATTTTACAGAACATGCAGACTGCCCAGCCTCGGTTGCAGTGGGGCCCGAGCCTCCAGTTTGTCAGGCTCCACAGATCGACTACGTTGACTTGGCTACTAGACATCACCCACCTACATTCGCAAGGGGATCCGACCCCTTGGTATTCGACGATTGGGATTATCAGATTACGAGGGTTTTCCAGAATATTGGATGTCCGGATGACCGGAAGGTGTTAGTGGCATCGCAGTATCTGGTTGGGGTAGCCTTACATTGGTGGAGGGCTAATAAGACACTGCTGAGGGCTAAACTGGATTCAATTGGACACAGTTTAGGGACGCATTGAAGTCCAACTTTTACACCCCACAGATGATGAACGCCAAGAGGCATGAGTTTCTGAGTTTGGTCCAGGCGGAGGACATGAGCGTTACTGCATATTACCAGCGATTCACGGAGTTTTTTAGATTTGCATCAGAGATGGTACCCACAGAGGCAGATAGGGTACATTGTTTCATTGATGGCCTGAAGGCCGAGATACGGGCGGGGTCTGGCTACCTGGAGCATGCCTCATTATCTTCTGCCAATGATCAGGCCCTGTTTTTGGAGAGGGGCACGGCGGACGAGCGTAGGATCTGGCAGACTAGAAAGAGGGAGAGAGATGCCTGTCAGACCAGGGATCAGAGGGGCGGAGGGCGCTCTAGGGTTGTTGGTAAAGGTGGTGGACAAGTTGAAAGCAGAGGCAGAGGCAGCGAGGGACAGCCTCGTGCACCGGCACAAGATGATATTCAGCAGTGTCGATGTTGGGGTTGCCAAGGGGTTGGCCACCTCAAGAGGGACTGCCCATTGACTCAGCAGGGTGGGCAGCAACAGAGAGCGTTAGTGGCTGCAGATCAGGCTAGACCAGTTCAGGCTAGGAGTGGGGGCTGCCTGAATGTTATTGAGAGGGCTGATGCGGATCGCCGAGATGATGTGATGGTGGGTACGTTTTAGTTTTGTGTTTTTCTTTAAATTCGTATCCTTATTCCTTATCGTTCACGAGAACTAGGATGATCGTATCTTTTACTGTAATGCCTTAGGATCCATTGTTGTTGCGACTCACCCAACATTCATGCTTTTCGATTTTGGAGCTTCGTGCTCGTTCATAGCTACTGACTTTTTGCGCGAGCACAAGTTAGGGCCGCTAGTGCCCGCATGGGATTCCAATCTCCTTACCCTCGGGCAAGATCCGAGAGTGTGATTATATGCTGCCTGATACTGTGGTGACCATCAAGGGCCGAGATTTCATGGCCAATCTCGTGGTGTTCAGTTTGGCAGATTTCGATGCTATCCTTGGCATGGACTGGCTGGCACGCCATCGTGCTCGTCTGGACTGTGGGATTCCATGAATTTCTTTCCGAGATCAGTACGGTTCATACGTCTCATACCGTCCTATTCATTTCCAGCCTAATATCAAGATTATTTCTGTGTTGTCTATGGCTCTCTTCTTCGCAGGGGTTATCTTGCTTATCTACGTCAGGTACATGACATGAGAGAAGCGGTCTAAGCTATCTCTGATATTCCTATCTTGTCTGAATTCGGGGATGTGTTTCCCAAGGAGATTCTGAGTCTTCCACATATTCGGGAGATCGATTTTACCATTGAGCTGATGACTAGCTCTGTTCCTATCTCGAAGGCACCATATTGTATGGCTCCGGCTGAGTTGAGGGAGCTGAATGTGCAGTTACAAGAGTTGTTAGAGAAGGGGTATATTCAGCCCAGTGGTTCGCCTTGGGGCGCACCAGTGTTGTTTGTAAAAAAGAAAGATGGGAGCATGAGGATGTGCATAGACTGTAAAGGGCTGAATCAGATCACAGTGAAGAATAAGTACCGTCTACCTCGCATAGACGACTTGTTTGACCAGTTGAAGGGTGCTTGTGTGTTTTCTAAGATCGATTTGAGGTCTGGGTATCATAAAATCTGAGTGGCTGAGGCAGATCGGCCTAAGAGTGCATTTAGGACGAGGTATGGCCACTTTGAATTCACAATTATGCCATTCGGGTTGACGAATGCACGGCGATTTTCATGGATTTGGTGTATCGGGTATTCAGGCAGTTATTAGACAGGTGTGTGGTTGTATTCATAGACGACATCCTGGTTTACTCCCCAGTCGACAGGCACATGAGGGACACTTCAGAACTGTGTTGATAACATTGAGAGAGCATAAGATGTATCCCAAGCTCTTGAAGTGCAAGTTTTGGTTGGAGAAGGTGTCTTTCTTGGGGCATATTGTGTCTGGTGCTGGGATTTCAGTTGATCCAACAAAAGTAGAGGCAGTACTGAAGTGGCAGACCCCAAAGAATGTGAGTGAGATTCGTAGTTTCTTGGAGTTGGTGGGGTATTATCGTCGCTTCTTTGATAGATTCTCGAGGATAGTGCAACCTATGACCAGATTGTTAAGGAAAGATGTCAAATTTCGGTGGGATGGAGAGTGTGAGAGGGCTTTCGAGCAGCTTAAGAAGGCAATGACTGAGGCTCCAGTGTTAGTGCTTCCTGATGAGTCTGGGGAGTTCAAGGTGTATACAGATGCTTCCCATAGAGGATTTGGGTGTGTGTTGATGTAGCATGGGAGAGTTATTGCATTCGCCTCTTGACAATTGAAGCCACATGAGGTGATATATCCTACAAATGACTTGAAGATGGCTGCAGTGGTGCATGCTCTGAAGATCTGGTGACACTTGTATGGAGCCAAAAGTAAGATCCTTTCCGACCACAAGAATTTAAGGTGTCTGTATACTCAGGAACACATGAGTGGTCGATAGAGGAGATGGTTGGAGTTACTCCAGGATTATGATACAGACATCCAGTACATCGAGGGAAAGGCGAATAGGGTGGCTGGCGCATTGAGTAGAAAGGAACACCATACAGTGGGGTCGTTGGTGATGGCTTCTGAGTTGAGGCGAGAGTTTAGGAGGATGGAGATCGTATTGATGCCTCAAGGAGGAGTTAGGCAGTGTGTGCTTGCCAGGGTGGCTGCTCTTTCTTTGTTGGAGGAGATTGCTAGGAGCCAGAGTGGGGATGAGGAGATGGTGACTCTGAGGTCGAAGATTCAGTTGGGACGGGCTCCCGGATTTTGAGTGGATGCTCGTGGTATTCTCCATTGTGGGGATCGTTGGTGTGTGCCCAGTGTGCACAGGGATTTGAAGGATAGGGTGATGGAAGAGGCGCATAGCACACAGTATTCAGTGCATCCAGGTGTGACCAAAATGTAAAAGGACATTTGACAAAACTACTGGTGGAACAATATGAAGAGGGATGTGGCTAAGTTCGTGGTGAGGTGTGCAACTTTCCAGAGGGTCAAGGTCGAGCATATGCGACCTATGGGATTATTGCAGCCTCTGGATATTCCAGAATGGAAATGGGAGTCCATTTCGATGGATTTTGTGACTGGGTTGCCTAAGACTAAGCGAGGCATGAATACCATCTGGGTAGTGGTAGACAGATTAACTAAGTGTGCGGTTTTCATTCCCATAAAGTTGAACTGGAGTATGGAGCAGTTGACTCAAGCATATATCTAGCATGTGGTGAGGAAATTTAGGGTCCCTAAGAAGATTATGTCAGATCGAGATTCGCGATTCTTGTCTGAATTTTGGAAGGAGGTTTAGAATGCCTTTGGGACTCAGATTAGTGTGGGCACTGCCTGGCATCCTCAGTTGGATGGACAGATTGAGAGGATGATTCGCACCTTGGAGAACATGCTTCGAGCATGTATGATGGACTTCCAAGGTAGTTGGGAAGATCGGCTTTGGTAGAGTTTGCTTACAACAACATCTATCAGAAAGTATCAAGATGGCACCTTTTGAGGCCTTGTATGGGCGTCGATGTCGTACCCCTTTGTGTTAGGATGATCCTTCTGATAGGATTGTGTTGGGTCTCGAGTTGTTGGAGCAGACGGCTGAGCTCGTGAGGATGATTCGGGGTCGACTGAAGGAGGCACAAGATTGGCAAAAGAGTTATGCACATCTTGGTCGCTGAGATTTTGAATTTGAGGTGAGGGATTTCATATTGTTGAGGGTGTCGCCTGTTAGGGGTGTGAGAAGGTTTGGTAAGAAGGGCAAGTTGAGTCCACGTTTCACCCGCCCCTATGAGATTACCGAGAGAGTTGGGAAAGTGGCATATCGACTGGCATTGCCGATGGAGGTGGGGCGAGCCCACGACGTGTTTCACATTTCTCCAGTTAGGAAGTTCGTGTTCGATCCTAGCAAGGTCATTCGACCTGATGAGGTTGAATTAGATGAGAGTTTGGAGTATAAGGAGCATCCCGTAGCCATTATTGATGAGAAGGAGAAAGTGTTGAGAAACAAAACCATTCGAATGGTTAAAGTGTTGTGGTCGAGGCATGGTAGAGAGGATGCCACTTGGGAGACTGAGGAAGCAATGAGAACCAAGTATCCAGATCTTGACCTGCGAGTTTCATGTTGAGATAATTTGTGATCCAATTCTTTCTTTTCATTTTTCATTTCGAGGACGAAATGTCCCTAAAGGGGGAGGAATGTAATAACCTAAATTTTTGGACCACTGGAGAGTGTGCGGTCGTGGGGGACCGTGCCTCGTGGACCGTGTGAGGTCCAGCCTAGTCTGATGGGCTTCGGCCCATTTTGCTCAGTATACACTCATCAAGCCCTAATCTGGAACATCATTTCCTGCAGTGTACTTTAATTTATGTTGCCTCGTGCCTCTTTTGTTCTCTCTAAGGTTTCAAAATGTGTTAGATTCGGGGGGGAATTCCAAGCCATACAAATTTAATCAAACAATCGAGGTAAGTCAATTTGTTTGGATTTCATCATACCCGTGGATTGGGGTTGGTTTTTATTGGGGATTCTTGTCGTTAGGGTTTATATGTTCATCGGGGAATTTCAACATGTTCGTAGATGTTTTGTGACTTGGAAGTTGAGGGAAACTGCATTCCAATTACCACGCAAGGGTTTACTTTGCGCAATCTTTATGAATTTTCATGCCCGGAACAAGTCGAAAGACTAACTGTTCGGACCGTACGTGCATGGTCGAGCGCGCGGTCCTGGTGGACCGCGGCTCAAGGACCACACCTTGGATAGGGCGGTCCTGACTGGAGAGCCCGCGGTCGATGGGTGCGGTCCTCCTGGACCGCGCTTGTGGTAGGGCTTGTGCTGTGTTGTTTGATCTTCTTTTATCCTTTCCCTGAGCTTGTATGCAGCTGTTCCTTAGGGGATGACATAGTGTGCCATGATTGTTAGGCTTGATATATGACTAATTGTGATGCTATGAAGCTCACGTATGAATGGTTATGAGTTGTGAACCTTGGGACTAGGTTGTTGAATCTTGATTGCATGAGCCATAGAAATCTAATAGGGTAGATTCTGGCATGTGAACCTAGGTGAATAGGTTGCCTGATTTATTACTTGAATGGTTGAATATGCATGATATTGCATGAGCCGGTTTGTGGCTGTGGCAAGCCTTGCTTGGGTTACTCCATGATTAATGCTATGGATTAGTAGTGGTTACGGTGGTCGAGTCGTGTCCACGTTCTTGGTTTGGTATGCCGGTAAAGGCAGGGTCATGGTCTCATGTGCATTCCTGGCATGGCGGTGAAGATATGCCAGTGGTCTCACTTGCATTCTGGCTTGACGGTAAAGTCATGTCCAGTGTTTCTGCTCGCCCGGCATGGCGGTAAAGACATGCCGGAGGTCCCCTTCTTTCGGTAAAAGTAGGGACTCTAGGTCGCCGGTAAAGGCATGTTTCACTGCCCGTAAAGGCTGTAGGTAGGTGTCGGCCTAGACATTTCATCGCATTACATTTCATATAGGGAAGATAGGTGTATGTTAGGTCATGCATCACGTGCATAAGTGTATGCTTTATGTGGCTGAAACACTGGTATGGGACGGTGTGATGTCTTGCTTGCTATTTGCTTGTTTATTCATGTTCTATCTTGTTTACCCCGTTTTTCCCTTGCACTGTACTCCCTTGCTCAGTACTTCGTACTGACCCCTTTGCTATTCTTTTATAGATCCTCACGGAGGCGCAGCTACACAGTAGTGGGATTTGGGGTGAGAGTGCATTATAGAACAGGCTGCATTCGAACTTGGTTATTTGTTCTTGTTGCATGTTCGTACTTGTTTCGCTGGTTTGTTATGACTTCGGATATCTGTTTATGTCGGTTTAGACATGTGACTAGTCTGATTGGCGGATTTTGAGCATGTAGCCCGGATATATTGATGTTATTGGTTTATATTCCATAGTCTTGGAATTTAGGTTATGATTATTGAGACGTTTTAACTATTGGCTTGATTTACTGTTCTGCTCTTGCATGTAAAACTTAATCAAGATAATATAAACTTCTTTGTGACTATGTGCTCTTGCGTGTTGTAACCCGGCCTTGTGTCAGGGATTCTAAGTTAATTGGCCAATAGTTTAGATAAACTGATACGGTAGTAGCATTCTGAAATGACTTTAAATTTCGGGACGTTACATATGCACCTAGATCATCCGCCTACAAGCCTAAGGTTATGCACCCGAGTCATCACGTTATAAGTGCCAAACTAATTTGCATCTCATAACTCTAATTACACAAATCCCAAACATCAAGCCAATACCAAATTTATAGTGCCCATTTAAGTATGCTATACTACACTTCTCAAGTCTATATGAATTATAACCAATTTCCCCCAATTCTTGATCAGCGTTGCACAATTCATCATTAGGTCATATGAGCATATTCAAGAATCCAAAAATTCTCCCAAGTCATCATTACTAGTTTAGGCCTATTTTCCAAACAATTTCCTCAATTTCCCTCAACCAAAAACATCAGAAACAGTACTAAAAAACAATGGGAAAAACACATCAAACCATGACCGGACATCACGACACGACAAGAAGTGAAAAACACAAATTCCCCAACACGCCTGGTCTCGCGATTTTGGGCCGTGGAATCCCAAAACTGAGAGCTCAAATGTCGGAAAATGCGAGCCCTGCTCGCAAAAATCAGAAAACGCGGGCATGGAAGAAAATGCGAGAAATCTATCCCTAGTCTATCCCTTGCCTGGAAATTGATCTCAAGGTGTTTCCTAAGCCTCCTTGAGCCTCTTCAAACTCTTCTAAATCCTATAACCAAAGATTCAAAACCAAAAATCCATAAACCCTAGGTTTACATCCAACACCAAAATCGAAGGAAAAACTCAAGGAAAAGCAAGAACTCACATTCGTTAACACCAAGCTCCAAATCAACTCCAACGCTCCCAAGCTTCAAACCCTAATCAAGACCCAAAATCTTCGAACTCCAATCTACAACCAATCCCAAGAAGAAAGAACTCAAGAACAAGGTCTAGCACACCTTGGAGATGATTAATCTTACCTCAATTTACTTTCAAACTCAAGTTTCCGAGGAATCCTCCAAAATCCACCAAGAGAAGAAGGAGGAGAAAAAGGGGCACTACTCGACTGGAAACTGCAAATGAGATGAAGTGAGAAAGGGGATTAAAAGACTCAAAATCGAAGTGGGTCCCATCGGGGCCCCATTGAGGGGCTCACGGTTTTGGCTGGTTTGGTTTTAAAAAACCGCGAGCCCTGGAACCTCCGAAACCACGAGGTCTAAATCCCGTGGGAGAAATTTTCAGCATGTTACACACCCATCCAAAAATTACTCCAGAGTCAACACGCTTAACTTTGGAGTTTTTATGGGATCCGGTGCATTAGTGACAGTATGATCGCACCCATAAGATTTTTCAAGGCTCATTCCTTGAGGATCTGAAGTGTGATCGAGGCGCAATGAGGACGTCGCGCTCTCAAGTGGGGGAGAACGTAATACCCCAGGATGGGGTGGCTTAAAAGGATTGAAAAAAACTATTTATACCAATAATGTACACTTTTCTTTTCTGGTGACCATCCCATAAGAATTTCAAAGTTAATCGTGCTAACCCTGGTGTAATTTTGGGATGGGTGACCCCCTGGGAAGTTTTCCAAGGTATGCGTGAGTGACGCCAAAGAGCATTGAAAAGAACCTATGTTGATCTGTGGAGCCAGTCTTTAATACCTGAGGGCTTGTAACCACATTCGATCCTGCAGCTGGCCGGGATGTTACACTTTACTTGTCGGGGTCCTGCAGCGGGCTGAGGTGTCACCCAAAAAACAAATTCTTTCCCCCGACTTAGGAGGCCTCAAACACAAACCAAAACAACTTAAAAAAATAAAGAAATCTTACACACATCAACTACATTGAGTTAGGAATTCAATGAAATAATAATCAAGTCAATCTGACTCCATTTGCCATTGAAACAGCCCACACAATATCATGTCACCACAACCGCGTAATTGTAAAGTCCCGAACCCGCTGGCCGAGGCGTGGTCGAGCGTGCGGTCGGCAAGGACCGCTGGCCGGGGACCGCACGAGGCTTAGCCCAGTTCGATGGGCTTTGGCCCATGACGTCTAGCTTTTATTCATTTCAACCCTAGCCTGGTTTCATTTGTGCTGCAGATCAATTAACTTGTGGTCACCCCGTGCCTCTTTGTTCCCTCTAAGGTTTCAAAACGTGTTGGATTCGGGGGGAAATTCCAAGCCGTACAAGTTTAACCAAACAACCGAGGTAAGTCAATTTTTTTGGATTTCATCATTCCCGTGGATTGGGGCTGGTTTTTTTATTGGGGATTCTTGTCGTTAGGTTTCAAGTGTCGTCGGGGGATTTTGTGTAGTTCGTGTGCGTTTCGATGCTTGCTGATTGAAGAAAAACACTTCCCGACGATCAAACAAGGGTTTACAATGTATTTCTTACGTTGATTTTCATGCCCGGAACGAATCGAAAATGCATTGTTCGGACCATACGTACACGGTCGAGCGTACGGTCCTGGTGGATCACGCCTTGGATAGGGCGGTCCTGACTGGAGGGCACGCGGTCGATGACGCGGTCCTCTTGAACCGCGCCTCAGACAGGCTTTGTGCTGTGCAATGTGATCTTCTTCCACCTTCCTCCTGAACTTATGTTTAGCTGATTCCTGATGGATGACATATGGTGCCCTGACTCTTAGACTTGATAGATGATAAACCTCGATACTTTGAAACTCATGTGTGAAATGTAATGACTTATGAACCTCGGATCTGGGTTGTCAAGTTTGAGTTGCATGAGCCTTAGAAATCTAATAGGGCAGATTACTGGCATGTGAACCTAGGTGAATAGGTTGCCTAATTTACTCCTGGATTGAGATGATTATGCATGATATTGCGTGAAGCATGTTTGTGGCTGTGGCAAGCCTTGCATGTGTTTTACCATGATTGGTATGTGCATTAGTGGTTACGGCGGTCGAGTCGTGTCCATATTCATTGTCTGCCGGTAAAGGCAGGGTTTCATATGCATTCCTGGCATGGCGGTAAAGACATGTCAGTGGTCTCATTTGCATTCTGGCTTGGTGGTAAAGTCATATCCAGTGTTTTTGGCATTGCCCGACAGGGCGGTAAAGACATGCCGGAGGTCCCCTTCTGCCGGTAAAGGCAGGGACTGCAGGTCACCGGTAAAGGCATGTTTCATTGCCGATAAATGCAGTAGGTAGGTGCCGACCTAGGCATTACATTGCATTGCATTCCATATAGGGTAGATAGGTGTATGTTAGGCCATGCATCACGTGCGTAAGTGTATTCTTTATGTGGTTGAAACACCGGTATGGAATGGTGTGATGTCTTGCCTGCTATTTGCTTGTTTCTGCCTATTCTGTCATGTTTACACCGTTTTTTCCCTTGCTCAGTACTTTGTACTGACCCATTTACTTTTCTTTTATAGATCCTCATGGAGGTGCAACTGCACAGTAATGGGAGTTGGGGGTGAGAGAGGACACTAGTATAGGATGCATTGGATATTGTCTTTCTTCCTTTGTTGTCTTGTTGATTCATGTGATTCGTTATGACTTAAAGATTGCTTTTATGCTTGTTTGACATGTTGATAGCCGGTTTGGCTGAATTAGGGCAGAGAGCCCGGATATGCTGAGATTGTTGATGAATTACGTGGTTTTGGTATTAAAGACATGTTTATGGATATAATATATTTGTTGGTTAGTTATTTGCTTTCGTTTTCGTATGTAAGACTTAACAACTAAGACAATGTAAATCGTTATGTGACAATGAGCTCTTGTGTGTTGTAACTCGGCCTTGTATCTGGAATTCTAAGTTAACTAGTCAAGAG
>MAYD01765432.1:0-10664 GCA_001909325.1 Ruellia speciosa
GGCCCAATCCATAATTTCTTCCTTGAATTTAATTTATTAGGCCCAAGTCCAAGATCCATAGTCCATTGGAATGAATTCATGGCCCAAGTCCAATAATGAAGCCCATGACAAGAAGTCATCTAATATCCCATATTTTATTCCATAAAAGGTGTTAGTGGGAAAAATCCATATTTCCCATTAACAAATCATCTATCCAAATTTTATGGATCAAACCATTCACTTTATCAAGAATACTTGAAGATGGTGGAAGAACACCAAGAACATGTCCAAATTTCTTAAGTCTTACTTCAACATTTTGAAGACGAACATGATGAGGACATTTCCAAATTCCATAATCCTTGGTTCCAAGCAACACAACCATCATCTTAAATGTCCAAAATCACATTTTCATGAAGGCTGTAAATAGCAATTGTCCATAATATCATTTTTAGGATTTTGGAGGCTTTGATGGATGTGGAAACAAATCGGTTCATTGAACTCACCTCGTCGTGTAGAGTAATAATATGTGATTGGATTGAGGATCCTCCAACAATTTCTTGATGATATGTGGAAGGATGATACACGATTTTGGGAGCTTTTGAAATGAAGAACACTTGAACTTGGAAGAAAATAAATTGCAAGTGTTTGTCCAAGCCCATAATTCTCTTATTTATACTTGTATCTAACAAGTAATAAAATTCATCAACCTTCAGAGGCTAGATTCGAATGCATGGGCCTTAGAATAATTAAATCAATTCAAGGCCATCCAAAAAGAGTGACATTCGAATGGGGAGGGGAGATATTCGAATCCCTTTCCAAGCTTTGTAACTTGGAAAGTTTATACTTAAAAAAATAAATAGTCTTGTTGGGTCTTGTTATATTCGTCTTAATGAGTCTTTTCAAAATAACAATTTTATATATTTTTTATATATTGATAATTAATGATATTAATAGTTAAAATTCTGTATCGGCAAATGTACCTACTTCAAATGTTGTAATTTTTATGAAATGGAGAAAGAATAATATAACACACATGAGAAGATTAACAAAAAGAAATGGTAGTAAGAAAGTAGCCCAGAAGGCCCATCAATTGGAAAAAGTCCACATAACACATCAGCCCACGAAGCCCAAAAGCAAAACAGAGTACAGAGAGACCTCTTTCTTAATACGGCGTCGTATGGTGTGGCTACTATTTATACCTCGCAGCAGGCAATTGTTTCCCTTTCTTGTTGCAAACGAAAGCACATCTTCCAATTTCCAATTCTCCACCACCGAGTCTTTCAATTCAGATCGCCGGAGATATGAGTCACCCTGCAGAGTCCTCTGATGCGTAAGTTAACCCTAATCTCTACTTCTCTTGCTCACCTCCGCATTCGATGGATTTTAGCTTTTCTTTTTGTTCAATTTATATTGTTGAAGTAATCGTAGCCGGAGATCTGAGTTTTCGTTTCTTCATTTTGTTCTGGGGACAGTAAGGGAGGGAAGAAGGACTTCTCGACCGCCATTTTGGAGAGGAAGAAGGCCGCAAATCGGCTAATCGTTGATGAGGCGGTTAACGATGACAATTCCGTCGTTTCTCTCCACCCCACCACGATGGAAAAACTCCAGCTTTTCCGTGGTGACACAATTTTGGTCAAGGTCCGTACTTTTTTATTTGGGTTGGTTTTATTGGGCGATGGATTGCTATAAATTTGAGGAATTGTATATAGGATTATGTGAGTTTGTATGCTTTGCCTTCTGGTTTGTATTTATAGATCTGCTTATCAATTATGAGATAAGTGGACTTGATAGTTTGGTTGATTAGGGTTTATCTTTTGATCTGAGTGCAATGAGGATAGAGTGGATTTGGCTGCGAGATCAATGAAAATTTTGCTTTTATGCGGTTTGATTAGATTTTGGATTAAATGAATATGACGGATGTAACTGAACGAATGGTTCTTTGAGAAGTTCTCAAGTTGCGGGCCTGGGTAAATGTCTATCCTGATGATATATTGGCTTATTTAATGATATATCTGAGGTTGAAGGTAAATTTCAATCTTTCATAACAACATCACAAGTGTAAAGTCTTTCACAAATAGCAAGTATGAAATTTGATGGTGGTTATCATTGTACACTTTGAGTCTAGTCTCCTAACATGTTTTATGCCAAGAGTATTGAAGATGTGTTTAGAATGACTGCCTTCTGTTTAAAGCTGGTTATCATTTGACCATGGGCAACTGGACTCTAGGTATATAATATGTACTCCCCCCGCCCCCAAGGTATTCACCTATGTGAAGGTCATATGCTTTACTTTATGTTTTGGTGTTGTGGTTATATTTCTGGGTAAGCTGAAATAAAATTTAAAGTTATCTCATCATGTGGAATTCTAGGTGTTTATCGAGTAAGTCACATGTCAATGCTAGTTCAATATGCATATCCAATTACATAATTTCTGCTGATTTTTGAGCTTTAGTTTGCTGTTTGGATGCGACACAATTCATTTTGATGCACTAAGATTGAGCACTGTCTGTTGTTGATTTTCAGGGGAAGAAAAGGAAGGATACTGTATGCATTGCCCTTGCTGATGATACATGTGAAGAGCCAAAGATTAGGATGAATAAGGTTGTCCGATCAAATCTGAGGGTTCGTTTAGGGGATGTTGTATCTGTGCACCAGTGCCCAGATGTTAAATATGGAAAGCGTGTGCACATACTGCCCATAGATGATACAATAGAGGGTCTCACCGGTGATCTGTTTGATGCATATCTCAAACGTATGCTCTTGAAATCAGTTTTATAATATTGTTTTATATCTTACGGTTTTTGGCCAAGTATGATTAACAGCTATTATTATCCGTGCAGCTTATTTTCTGGAGGCCTATCGCCCTGTAAGGAAAGGAGACCACTTTCTTGTTCGAGGAGGGATGAGAAGTGTGGAATTTAAAGTTGTGGAGACTGATCCAGGGGAGTACTGTGTTGTTGCCCCTGATACTGAGATTTTCTGTGAGGGGGAACCAGTAAGGAGAGAGGATGAGGATAGACTGGATGAGGTGGGCTATGATGATGTTGGTGGTGTTAGAAAGCAGATGGCTCAGATTCGTGAATTGGTTGAGTTGCCCCTGAGGCATCCTCAGCTATTCAAATCCATTGGTGTCAAACCTCCCAAGGGAATTTTGCTTTATGGTCCCCCGGGTTCTGGAAAAACTTTGATTGCTAGGGCTGTTGCAAATGAAACCGGTGCATTCTTCTTTTTAATCAATGGACCAGAAATTATGTCTAAATTAGCTGGGGAGAGTGAGAGCAATCTGCGTAAGGCATTTGAGGAGGCTGAGAAGAATGCTCCATCTATTATATTTATTGATGAAATTGATTCAATAGCCCCTAAGCGAGAGAAAACACAAGGTGAGGTTGAGCGAAGGATTGTTTCTCAACTCTTGACTCTCATGGATGGGTTGAAATCTCGTGCCCATGTCATTGTAATGGGGGCAACTAACAGGCCAAACAGCATTGATCCAGCTCTTAGAAGGTTTGGTAGGTTTGACCGGGAAATTGATATTGGTGTTCCTGATGAGGTCGGGCGCCTTGAAGTTCTTAGGATTCATACCAAGAACATGAAACTATCTGATGATGTAAGTTCATCTACCTAGAACTTACATGCAGTTGTGCTGTGAACCATATTCAGTTATAATGACAAGTTTTGTGGCTTTACAGGTTGATTTAGAAAGAATAGCTAAAGACACCCACGGTTATGTTGGCGCTGATCTTGCAGCTCTCTGCACTGAAGCAGCTCTTCAGTGCATCAGAGAGAAAATGGATGTCATCGACTTGGAAGATGATACAATTGATGCTGAGATACTTAACTCCATGGCTGTTACAAATGAACACTTCCACACCGCACTTGGAACAAGCAATCCTTCTGCTTTGCGTGAGACGGTAAGTGCATCTTTTAGGGCTGGAATTTTATCATAATTCATAAGCCATCATGAGAAATTCCAATGTTTTTATCATAAATATTATAATTGTATTCTCTGTATGGACGAATAGGTTGTCGAAGTGCCTAATGTCTCATGGGAGGACATCGGAGGGCTTGAAAATGTCAAGAGAGAGCTTCAGGAGGTAACATGAATTATCAAGCTAACTTGAGTTTATAAATATCTTGACGTAGTACCAATTTAGTGGTTGATCTTGTGAACTTTATCATTGCGATGTAGACTGTTCAATACCCTGTGGAACATCCAGAGAAGTTTGAGAAATTTGGTATGTCACCTTCAAAAGGTGTTCTTTTCTATGGCCCCCCTGGATGTGGTAAAACTCTGCTTGCAAAGGCAATTGCAAATGAATGTCAAGCCAACTTTATTAGTGTAAAAGGACCGGAATTGCTTACAATGTGGTTTGGTGAGAGTGAGGCAAATGTTCGTGAAATATTTGACAAGGCTAGACAATCTGCTCCATGTGTCCTCTTCTTTGATGAGCTCGACTCCATTGCTACTCAGGTTATTCTCTTGCTCAATTTAATAATCTATGTGACAGTTGTCTTTTTGGATGACTTACAAGTAACCACAGGATAAGCCTTATTGGGGATGTTAATTTTGGATGATAGGATTGATTCATTATGCTATACTGTATATGATAAGGTCATAATTTTACTATATATGATAAAAGTCATAATTTTATTTTGAACTAAGACAATTTTGGATAACATAATCCAATAAAAAATAATCATCTCATTGTCCAAGTTAGAAATAGTAATACTGTATTGACCATTGAAATAAGGTTACAATTAAAAAGATTAAAGAGATGCTACTAGATGGGTGCCACATGATTATTTATTTTTTACTCTTGATTGAAATAGGTGCTGCTTACATGAAATTAAATTTGTTCTTTGATGCAGAGAGGAAGTAGTGTTGGAGATGCCGGTGGTGCCGCCGATCGAGTTCTCAATCAACTGCTGACTGAAATGGATGGCATGAATGCAAAGAAGACTGTTTTCATAATTGGGGCTACTAACAGACCTGACATTATTGATCCTGCGCTGCTTCGGCCAGGCCGTCTTGACCAGTTAATATATATCCCTCTGCCAGATGAAGATTCTCGCCATCAGATCTTCAAGGCCTGCCTCAGAAAATCACCTCTTTCAAAGGAAGTAGATCTGCGAGCTCTTGCCAAGTATACTCAAGGATTTAGTGGGGCAGATATCACAGAAATATGCCAGCGGGCTTGCAAATATGCCATTAGGGAGAACATTGAGAAAGTATGCTTTTGAACCCTTTCTTTGATACTTGTTTTGTTTTACTTGCAGCAATTGTTTAATTCTCATTTGAACTTCTAAAAAAATTTATGATGACTTATGTGAAAACCTAATCTTCAGATTACATCAGTTATTCTTTAATGGCACCACTGCAACCTAGTATTGGCCTCCACAACACTATAAATTTAATAAAGAATCCCTTTATGCTAGCTTATACCGTTTTGTTGAGTTCATTTTCTGCTCCCATCAACCTTGATGTTCCTTGTTGTAGGCTATTGATGTTGGACTAAAGCTTATTCTATAGATGGCCTCAGTTGTTATATTTTTGATTACCCTGCTCCCCAAAGAATTTAATTTACTTGGACCTAGTTGGTGAGAAATATCACTGTTGCTTCTTTGGTCTGTTTTGTTTTGCTTTGGAATACCCGACTTTTCCTGACTAAGCTTGTTTTATTTTACCTTTTGGGTTTGTATTCTCTGGCTTTTCTAATGTGCTGTTTTTGGTAATGCTGCTTGTTTCAGGACATAGAAAGGGAGAAGAGGAGAGCCAATAACCCTGATTCCATGGACGAGGATGATGTTGATGAAGTAGCCGAAATCAAACCTGCACATTTTGAGGAGTCCATGAAGTATGCTCGTAGAAGTGTGAGCGATGCTGATATACGCAAGTACCAAGCTTTTGCACAGACCTTGCAGCAGTCTCGGGGATTTGGTACTGAATTCCGGTTTGCAGAATCAGCAGGTGGTGGTGGTGCATCTGGATCCGACCCATTTGCAGCCTCTGCTGGTGGAGCTGATGACGATGATTTGTACAATTAAATCATCTTGGATTCCTGGATTTCATTTTGCTGCAACTCCCAGTTTCCATTAATTACACTTGCATTCACAAATGGGTGATCCACCTCTTGCTTATATTTTAAAACTGCCCACACTCTCCGTTTCCTGGATTCATTTGTCAAACTAAGCTCACAATATATCTGCAGTTCTGATATCATATTTCGATGGATTTATTTATTACTATTATTCTTTTGCCTGGTTTATCTCATTTTGGATCATTCATCATTTGTAATCTCAGTAAGGTATGCGTATGCCTTGAAGTTGAAAGTGCTTCCTTGCATACATCTGGTAGCCTAGGCAAGAATGGGTAGGGGCCTGTAGCTGGGTAGGTTCTTGTGATAAATGGTACTCCCTTGGTTCTAATATGATTGTGTCTTACCTACCTGTTCCAGTCACAAATATACTACAACGGATGGAGTATCAAACTGCATCGGTGGGGCTGAAGAAGGGGTTTCATGAATTTGTGCATCGGTGGGGCTGAAGAAGGGGTTTCACGAATTTGTGCTACAAATGACCGTATCTTTAATTGCAGGTGAGCTTTGAGGAATGCAGGCGGGGTGTTCTCTTACATGACTGTTGCATATGCGAATTTCGTGGAGAATAAGGTAGCAGATGATGGGCATCAGTTATTAAGTGATGATATTAGGGGATTGAAGCTTTTTAGTCTAGTTACTAATTCTGTAACCTTTAGGGTTCCTCGTTTGAATGTTCTATTCCTACCTTTAAGCATTCTATTCTCATCTTTACTCATGATATGAAAAAAACGTGATTGCATTGACTCTTATAATTAAATATTTAATTACTTAAGTGATAAGAAAATGTCAATATGACCAATATTTTGGACAATGTACCCACAACATGAAAGAGCAAAACGGGCATAATCCAAGGGAAAAGACAACTCATTTACTTAAATTTAATGTTGAATAACAGATATCTCATTACCTAATTCTACTATACATCTAATTGCTGAGTTTTGCTAGTATCTGTCATGACATACGAACGCATGCTAGATGAAGCATCAGCATTCTTGTAATACATGGATGAATACCTTGAATTTATTATTTTTAAAATTTTTAAGAAATTGTTGGCCATGACTAAGGTGCAATGCGGTTTTCAGATAGACTACATATTTAAAGCTGCTTCAAGAAAAATAAAGCGGAGATTCCCCTAAGAATCGATGTGGTTTCTTGATATAATGTGCAGAATATTGTAAAAATAGTATATGTAAGCCTGAAGAATAATGTCTATCTCACAAAGAAAAATCGAGTAAAAAAAATTAACCATCCTATTATTTAATGTCTATATTAAAAATTAAGTGATAAAAATTTAACTATCCTATTATATTAATATGACAATTAATTTTATCCATAAAAAATAAATTTCTATAAATTTAAATTAATTATCTTGATGAAGTTGATTCAAAATCAATTAATTGTTTAATTGTAAAGACACCTTAACAATATTTTTATGAAATAAAAAAATATTAAGATGTTGGCTTAAGGTGCTGGAGAGATTGAATACCTAGAGGTTCACGTACAATTAGGGGTGTATGGAAATTGGGCCGGGTTCGTATTGGAACCCAAAAATTATACAAAACTCTTATAAACTCACCAAAAATTATACTAAAGCTTTAACAATAACTCACCCTATTTAAATATTGGTAAAAGAATTCCCCTAAACGCAACTCTTCGGTAACTGAGTAATTCAAAGCTGACCCAATTGACCAAAAATAAAATTAGTACTCTAAAAATGACCCTAACCTGACCCACATGACGTCGAACCCGACCCGTCCCGAAATCAACCTAACACTAAAAATGATAGTGCATTATTGAAATTAATCATAATTTCTACTCCAGATTACTACCAGACACATAAAAGGCAAAATAGCATTTTAAAAATATTAAATATTCTAATAAGAGGGGAAATGTTATATACTTTGTATTAACTATAATATTAAAAAATAAGACAAATTGAGTATGAGTAAAAATGAACGATGGTGGAAGAAATAAAAATAAAAAATGATAAAATTGTGAAAATAAGGTTTATGACAAATATTTTTATTTTATCTAATTATTTTAATATAAAATCTAACACAAAAATAAGCAGAAGGTTGACCCGAATCTAACTTGAAGCTAACCTAAAATTTTCGGTTAAAATTGTTTGAACCAAATTCTAATTGAAACCTGTAAAGTTTCAATCCCAACTAAGAATTTTGTATTAAGTTTAAATCAGATTGTCAGGTCATGTAAGAGTTGCCATCGCTAGATTCAACTCTCTTCACATACAACATTTATTAATGGGCGTATTTTTCAGATAGACATATATAATGAGCATATTTTTTAGAGACATATACAATGAGCGTATTTTTCAATGTGATATATGTTTTCAATTTTTCGACAAAGCAATTCTTATTTCTCTCCCTTAAAAACTGCTAACAATTAAATAGTAGGAATATTACATTACCAACTGCCCATGGGTAGTTTACTGTTTCATTGACAATTTTAATAACTGAGGCTTGCTAGTTCTCCCAAGTTGGCCCAATAAAAGCCCATTAAATTTGGGCCATTTCATTTTTCATTATTGAGGGGGCATTTGGGGATGGCGTTATGGATCACCATACTCTGATTATCAGCCCAAAAGAAGAACAAGAAGTTTCAGTGTAGTTTCAATAAAAATAAATAAGATAGGTCCAAAATTGAGGCACTTTATAGTAATTTTCATTTATTGAAAGATGCAAGAGATTCTTATTATCAAGGAGGCAATGTTGGGCAATGGGGCCTTTGGAGTCAAGAGTATTGTTGAACTGTGGGCGATGGCCTCTGATCTAAGACATGTACATAGGGACGGATCTAGAAATTCAATCTAGTGGAGGCACATTTTTATTAATGGTGGCTGGCCTAAAGAGGAGTGTCGTACTTCTAACTAGATATGAGAGAAAGATAGAGAGGAAGAAGTTTGAGAAATGTACTTATTTGGTTGTCATTTTTATTTCTTTTATTTTGACAATTTTGGGGATTGGTAGACCAAAAAATGATAAGGTTTAGACAAAACATTTTTTACATGCATAACAAAAAAAAGGCAAACCAAAACAAAAATAAAAAATCTTCAAACCTACATCCATACAGCCCTACAAAATTTATTCATCTTCCTATACATATACTAGTGACCCCCCTATGGCATTGCACAACGGAGGCCCGTCATGAGAATAAAATATACTTAAAATAAGATCAAATGCAAGAATATGTTTTATAGAGTTGAATTGTATATAAATATGAAATTTGAAATAAATTTCAAAAATTAAGTGGCAATTTAAAATAACAAATAATTATCAAAATATGTTTTTATATATATTTTCTAAATATACCTTTGTTAAATAAAAAAAATGAAACAAATATTCACCTAGATAAAAGAAAAAAAAAAGAAAGAAATTCAAATTTTAGTTTTATTTAGTAAAATTAAATAGCATTCATTTAAATGAAAGTTAATAAAAATTTATGTACTTTTTATATAATTGGAAATGATGAACTCTTTAAATATACCTAGATTTAAATCTCCACATTCAACATTTTTTTTTAAGGTTCGAACTTGTATTGAGTCAAAATTAATATTGGTCAAAAATGGTGAAAAATGCGACGCCCCTATCCTATAGCCCAATTAAATTTTATTTATTCATTATGAGATAAATTTTTGAACCTCAAAGTGGTTGAGGATATGCGGTACAATAACAAAAACATTAAACATCATAATAGTGTAGGTAGGTGATAAACTTATTGCATCTGATTGAAAACTAATTGTGAATAAAAAATTAAAGTAACATTTTATTTAATGTACATGTTACAACGTTTAAATATTTAGCGACCAAGCTATCTTATTCTCCTTACCACGGTATTTATGGTTCCTGTGATTACCGAAGTTTTTAAGGACATTTGTAATGGGGGTTACTCCTACATGAAGCAACCCCACATCAGCATCCACATAATTTATTAGATAAAATATTTAATATAAAATTTAAGAAATGAATAAAGTTAGTCAATTGTCCCAATTTAGTACAAGTGGCTATTTATTATTGTTTCTCCCTTATAATAAATGAGGAGCAACCCTTTTTTAGGTTGTTTGGAAGAGCAACCCAAAAACAATAAATGATGATTAAATATTTTATCTAGTAAACCGAATTCTAAATTGATTCATTTTTTAAAATTTATATTAATATTTTTCTAGTAAATGATGTGGATGTTGATGTTGGGGCTAGCTGTTCCATGTTGGAGCAACCCCCATTGCAGATGCCCCATCATCAATGAACTTTGAATTTGTCACTTCCATTCACTGTTGTTGCCGCTTACCCAAACTACTTTTATCGCTTAATATTGACATAAATATTGAATGATATATTAGACTTTTTTACTCCTAATTTTTGTTGCTGAAATACACATTTTTGTCGCTTACATACATTATGTTTGATGCTTAAATACACAATACAATGATTGACGTCCTAAAAATTTATATTCTGGGTTGTAGCATGAGGCTTATCAAATATATACTCTTTCCGTCTCGTATTAGATGTCCACTATTTCTCTTTTAGATGTCCAAAATTATTTGTCCACTTTATTATTATAGTAAAGATT
>MAYD01765435.1:0-10557 GCA_001909325.1 Ruellia speciosa
AGTCTCGACCAAAGAGAGAAATGGCGACTGGTGTTCTTGAGGAAGAAGAAGAAATAAATAAAAGTGTCTTAGTGTGTGTATATATACACACATGGTCTATAAAGACAAAATTAAAAAGCCAAAAAGGGAAACCAATACCAGAATCACAACACGAACTAAAATTTCCACCCAAAATCAGCCATTGTCGAGGTTTTGAGGCTTAATGTCGAGATTGTCGAGTTTTTTGTATCTTGTGTCGAGATTTTACCGTGTGTTGAGTTATGTGTGAGGTATTATCGTATGTCGTGTTTCTGTCTGTCGTGTGTCGAGTGTCGGGTTTCTGTCAAGTGTTAGGGTCTATGTTGTGCGTCGAGTTTTGTCTGTCGTGTGTCGTGTGTCGAGTTTCATTCTGTCGAGTGTCGTGATTTTGTCGTGGTTTCTAAAAAACGCTACACACGACACACTAAAAATGCTACACAACTCTCTGCCTGTCGAGTGTCGAGGTGTCGAGGTTCAAAAATCTCGACACTAATACTACGACACTCAAAATTCAACCCTTAGCCAATTTCCTCCATCAGTCTCTGTCGAATGTCGAGGTTGTCTGTGTCGAGATGTTCACACCTCGACACTGCCTTTATACCTCGACAGACTGCCCAAAACTTTGACAGCCTTCGACTTTGGCTTCTTTATTTCATTTCCTTCACTTTTGCATCACTTGTTGGCCATATCTTGGGTAATTAGTACCTTCTAATTATTTCTCTTGGTCCGTATTCTCACTCGACAATTTTTTTTCTAATTCCTTTCCTGGAATTCGTTTCATTTCTCATGTTTCAAATCCTCATTCTCGTGAATCGAAGTGTCAATTTAGTCAACCTCCCTTTTTACCTTTCAGAATTAATTATCCCATGATAATTAACTCGCGAAAAATTCGCAATAAGTCTCAGGGACTAATCACTAATCTGGTTTAATTCTAGATAAATTTTACCTGTAACACAGGGTGTCACACAAGATGCCCAACTATCGCGAGAATATTCTCTGCCACTTCTGACGGTAGCCGCCTACTTTTTTCAAGCTCAAGACAATCATTACTGATTCACCAATGAGGGCATATTCAGAGTCGTAGCAGCCAAGCAACCACCTCTGCATCTTCCAAGAACTCTAGGGTTTATGCTATAAGTACCTGGAGTTATTGCAGCTCAGGACATCATTGATCATGCATCTTCATTGATCATGCATCACTTCCTCCAGTGGTTAATATTCATAGCAGTAGCAGTAGATGTATTGAAGAGAGGATCGGGAGATCGACCTTCGATTCACTTTCAACCTTCCTAGTTGTAGAATTCACTGCTTTATTACATTTCGTCTGCATTGTGAAACTTCAGTTTAATTTCAGTATTTTTCTTTTCCCATTCAGTAAATGCAAGTTCCTTTTAATTAATGTTACATCTCGCATCTTTAAAAGTTACATTTGCAGCTCGTATTTTTACATAATTTAGTTTGTCATTTCAGCACTTGCATTCTTGTTATCTAATTCGGCCAACCACCCTCTTGCTTACTTACTGTGTATTCAAGAGGGCAAGGTTCAGTTCAGCACTGCCGCACACTTGTTATTTAGTATGTTTAACATTTTGCATTCTTCTTCTTTGCATTCACCTTCGGCATGAGTAACTAAATTTATGGGAGTGACCCCCGAATGACTCAAGGTATCTGGAATAGGGACAAATGATTTTAGGTATCCTCGCTTTTCAACTACCCTTAAGACAAGACTCATTTAATACTTGCTAGTTCGCAGAGAGATACGCTCTTTCTCCCAACTAAATGGAAGGCCAATGCCCTGATCATTAGATTGGTTGATGCGGCCGATGAGTGGGCGGTAGGAGTAGATACCCCTAGCACCACCCCTAACGACACCGCATTCAGGGAAACAAGGGAAACAACGTCATTTCTCAGAATAGTAACTCTCAGAAGGATAGCAGCCGCCATTGCCTAGCAGCAACGCATTCTTAAGTTCTGGGAACAAAAGACAATGGCCTCACCTAAGGGGCAATGACGCCAATGGATCTCGAGCATAGGAGTGCATTCTACTCTCCTGACCAATATGTGAGAGCTAGGATGACTCAGGGTTTTCCATCGAGCAAAGGAAGCCATTGGTGATTAAGGCTAAAAATGTCATACGCACTATACATAGAAGGCTAAAGCTGTTTGGATGAGGAAGGATGCAGATAATGGCCGATAAGTGGCGTATTTTATAAGCACCTGAATCGTCATCCGAAACCCCATTAATGCGAAGCGATGTTCACAAGATACGAGGCTTCTTAGAGTGATTATTGCATGATATTTTGTCGAAAATCTCAGAAAAGTCTTCAAAGGCAATAATTGCAGAGATTTGACAATTAGACTCACGACCGTTTGCATCTTTCGACCGAGAAGAAGCCTTATTTAGGGGCTTCTATTTACTCTCGAAATATAAGAATGGTTGTGACTGCCACAAGCCAGGGCCATAGAACAAGATCGATAGGTGAATTGGCCGAAGAACTGGCACCAAGGGCGCTAAAGCGGCCCAGGAAGCATGAGAGGGCTGATGGAACACGGCCGGGGCCCAGATGGGCTCGATGCTGAGGAAGTTGTCTGAAAAGAGGCGCGACCGACAGCACAGGGAGAAGGGTCGTAGAGGCGAGAAGGGGACCAAGGATCAACCCAAGAGGGATTGGGCCGAGTAGCAATTATAGAAGAAGGATCGTCGGCACATACCAAAACAATTACCTGCATGATTCTGGACGGTTTTCCCCTGATTATTGTTGTAATAGTTAATAGGCCTTCAAGGGCCAGTTAGTGATAGTGAAGTGGTAGTAGTGTGCAGTTTGATAGGCTAGTAACGCTCCTAAAATACTTGTATAAATGCCTCTTTTTTCAATAGAATACGGGTCACCGAAGACCACCCTAAAGCACTTATCTCTTATCATTAATTGTTTTCTTTATAATGCTTTTTTAGGAGTAGTATAGTGAATCATAATTCGAAGTTCTATCCTTTCTCCGACAAGGCAGTTGTTGGTTTCGGGGAATCGAGTCAATAGATATCATTATCTTTGGTTACTCCTCTACCTCCCGACTTTGCCTCTCATTCATATTGACCTGTTTCCACTCCTAGCCTGCTCCCTTGTTTCTCCTTGAATATTTACTTCACTTTTTGGTTGATCGGCATACTAGGAGTCTCCCTCTCCTGAGAGCTCGTGGGTCAAAAGAAGGACCTAGCCCTTCTAAACCGATAACGGTAAATACTTGCCAAGTCTGGTTATGCCTAGGACTTTGGTAAAAAGTTCTTTCCTGGAAATGACGTGAGGTTTGTACTCCTTTGCTGTTTGCTGTGTGGAATCAATCGAATGAGATGTTTTGCCATTTTTTTAAATATTATGGGTTGTACAAATGGGGAATGTTTTGGCTGTGAAGCATTGGCACTCCAGTAACTTCATGCTACAGAGGGTCGAGGATGTCAAGACTTGTCGCACACCTTCCGCTGAATCCATTGATATTCCTACTTAGCTTTATGAAGGCAAGGTTGAAGCTGGAAGATCAAAATGGGTTCATAGACATGTATCATCGTTTTCAGTCAAAATTCCTTAAAAAGCGTTGTCAAGACTCGTGAAACCAACTTGGGAAAGGATTTGTCATTCCCTTCAATCAACATGTATCATTGTTTTCATTTCTTTAATGTTGGGAGCTCACCGCCGGTCATGGGACGAGCCAAATCCAAAACCTTAAGATAATGAGTTTATGGTTCCTTTACCTTATAAATCTTTCATAACTTTTCAATTTAAGAATGCGGGAACAATTCACACTAGTTCCAACATTTACCAATGCCAAAGTGGTTTGAGAGATTAATAATGTGATATATTGAGTTTCGAAGCAAGATGCCAATGGACCAATATAACATCAATGGCCTTAAATTTTGTGTCATGGACTCCTCCATCCTCACCACAAACTATAATAACACCGCCAAATTAATTGACAGAAAGGGAGAATGTGATACTATTCACTTCTCGCCGAGGTTCACGTAAATTTGCTCTTAGACTAAACCTTTGCAAAGGAAGAGTATAGTAACGAAGAATATATTATTACAGAGTATAATTTTTTGGATGTTGGCAATACTTTTTAACATATTTAAAGAAAAACAAAGGGCAGAAAGAGGGCCATAAAGGAGAATTGGATAGCAAAGGCCCATAGAATTTAGTAGGTAAGCCCATATACCCAAAAACTTTTGAGCAAAGCACATGCGTTGCCAAATCATCAGCCACCAAAATTAATTTAAAGGTTGCTTTAATTAAAATGATAAAATATTATAATTATTTTTAAGTATTTAATTATCTAAATTTAAATGTTGCTTAAGAATTAATTAAAATGGTAGATCAATTAAACGTTCTGAAAATTTATTACAAATTCCCCTGTAATTTTTGTTATAGTTTCAATTGATTGTGATTTACTTGCATGGATGGGGAGATGGTCCGTGAGAAGCTTAATTTTCAGGTGCTATATCACTTTTGCTGTGGGCCGTTACGTGAATAACAAATAACATTATTGACAATAACAATGGTTGTTTTTTACTTTTTTTTTAAAAAAAAAAACACTTTATAAATAAACAATGATGTTTATTATCTATATACAAAAAAATATTCTTTTTAAAAAAAACAAGACTATAAATAATAAATTAAATTCGGTTGTTACACAATAAAAGTTTTATCAATAAACACGATTGCGAAAAAATTTCTGGGTATATCATAAGGGAAAAAATACAACCTATATAAATTACAGAACGAACTATACAAAGAAATACTAAAAATATACCTACAATCCCTTTAATTTTTTAAGGAAAAAATAAATAGCATATATTAATTTTCATTATCAACTTCATAATTTTTATCACTGCCCCTCAAATTGGTGCGTGGATATCACACATGCCTATCTTGCGTAAGGCTTTATAAAAAAACTCGCGAGGATCACCCTTCGTAAATATATCTGTTTTTTAATAAAACTTTGATAGAATCACCTACTCAAGTATTTAACAGGAAATATATGGACGAGATTTATTCTAATGAAGGATCATTAAGATGACTGGAATAAGATCTAGTTTATATTAAGAGTTTGGCATATTTTTGTTTGAGTGAATGTAATTTGTGACGTGAAAGAGCACAGTGTCAAGTTACATAAACTTTTAGTGAAAGCCGGATCGTCAACTAGAAGATGTGTGATAGAAGTATGACTCACATATATTTATTAGTTAAACTTTTGATTCGGTTACTCAACCAAATTGGGGAAGCAATTACATCTACTTATTGAAATTTAAATCTATTATAAGAAAGCAAATAAATTTAAACTATGAAAGCATTAAAATTCTATTCTAGGAAGGCAGATAAAATTACTTTATGAAAGTGGTTAAAATTTATTTTAAGAAAGCATTTAAAATTACTCTAAAAAAGCATGTAAAGTTACTTTTGCATAAACATTTAAAGTGAGATTGGACCAGGATGATCGTAATGAAAAATGATTAAATTCTCATTTTCTACAAAATATTTAACTTTGGATTTTTTTGGAAAAATTAATTTGTTGAGCTGTGAAATTATGCACAATCTTGTCCGAACTCCCTTAACAGGTATTACCGGTTGAAATGGTTGGAAAGATGAAGAAAGTATCTCTGAATGTACCTACAATAATCTCCTGGGCTTTCGACTTTCGAGTTTATTGTATGTGAGAAAACAACAATTAACCACTCTCTTTCGAATTCGGGTTAACTATATTTCCTTGTCCAGTGGGAAATCAACATATGAAACTCATACCGATGCTTCTGAGTAACCGCGTCCCCCTTAGGTTTTCTTTCACACAAAAAGTACGTTCGGGTGACTACCTATCGACAGTTCCAGGAAAATAAAAATAAAAATGCGAGAATTTAATGCTTGAATTTAAAAATATGAATATAAGTACTGAAGGAAAATGCATAAATTTAATGCAAAAAGTAATGCATGAATTTAAAATCTGTTTACCCGAGGACCTAAATGCAGAAATTACCAATTTTGGTACTAATGAAGTTGAAACCTCAGTAGTTCATGCAAGTAAAATCAGAAACTAATCTCCCCCTTCCGGGTGCAGAAAAGCTCTCAAACTGTTCCTGGACTAATGAAAAGAAAATGACAAGGATGTCCCTTATTAACATCCGGAAATTACCATGAATGCAAAATTGTTCACGAGAGAAAAACATGTAATGCGGCATAACTAGAAATTATGGCCATCCTCCAGGCCCTGAAGCTGGTGGTTGAGCAAGGTATCCGGCAACTTTATTGTTATTCTGTTGCCTGAGAATGAGCAACTAACAAATAATAAATGGGTTTGATCGAAATTCAAAGAGAATAATTTCTTGAATTGATAATGTTGCATTAACGAAATGAAACAGATTAATTACTGTCTATGAATCTACAATTCTAGAAACTAGAAAAGCAATAAATACTAATCTACTAGAGACGCACAAATCATCATCAGTTTTTTATGTGAGTATGCGTGCGCCCTCTAATGTACAAATGATTATTTATACTAATATGAAAACAACTTATTTCTTTATGAAAAGACATGTGTCTGTTGTTTTTCCTACCTACTTGTCGAGACAATGGCCCTCATAAATCCTTGACAACAACCTACTTGTCGGGCCAAGAGTTGGGGCATGTAGGATTCCACCTTTGTCAAACTTTTATTGTTTTCAATCCTCCTCACCGCAAATTGGTATCAGGGTTTGAGAATAGAATCCCATAAAGAAGCAAAAGTGGGATGAGGAAGTGGCACATCATAAGGGTATGGAGTCTAGGGTTTCCCCAAAACTGATATTGGGCTAGGTGAATGTATGGGTGGTAGTCATAAAAATCGGAATTGATTCGACCACCCTCGAGTATTGCTTCGAAAAGAGAAGAAAGGGGTAGGTGAGATTGTGTTGTAGTGAGAAGAGATATCGCCAAAAGATTATCAGAGTTCGTTGCCTGGGCGAGGGGAAAACTAGAAAAACAATGAGAATAGAACAATCGAAACCACAACTCCAAAAACCACATCGGGCCTAAAGCTGTAGTGCCCAATGATAAATCGGTTGACACGCTAAGAATATACTTATTAAGGCCATAGTATAGGGTGGCCAAATATAGGGTTCCTAAGGATATGATGTTACCATGAGCAAGGTGGGAGACAATGTCTAAATGGATGAATGAAAAACATTTACTACTAAAACATATTATGTATCTGCTGAACCAGAAGAGGAGGAAGGTCACATGTTCAGTATTGGTCACAAGAGATCCTTCTACCCCTATATTGTTCCTGATGACTTGCGATCATCGCGGCATCCAACAATGTTGAGCTCACTGTGCCTCAAGGGAAGGCAAAGGTGTTGGTATTGGTATTCCAGAAAGACACCATGGTTGTAATAAAATGCTCCCTAATATGAAAACGGCATACTGTGATCCGGATAAATTGTGCTATGCCCTGTAACGATCCGAAATTTCAACCATTTTGAAGCTGTTACTGCCGTATCAAATCATCTAAGCTAGTGAAAAATTAACTTAGAATCATCGACACAAGGCCAAGTAAAACACACAAGAGCATCAATCATGGAAGGATTCCATTATCTTAGTTACATCTTACATGCGGAAAAGAAATGGAAAGAGAACAATAATCAATAATGCTAAACTGTGCAATAAACTGTAATGTCAAACCACATCGTCATATCCGGGCATCATAGCCCTATCGCAGCCAAACCGGCTCAATGATCAATCCCAACAGTAATAACGAGAACAATAACATGAGTCAAAACACAGAGTAAATGCATCCTACACTATGTCCACTCTCACCCCAAAATACCCCTATTGTGCAGCTGCGCCTCCGGGAGGATCTATAAAAAGGAAAGCAAAGGGGGTCAGTACAACGTACTGAGCAAGAGTAACGAATGCCAGATAAACAGGGGATAAGCAGTAATAACAGCAGGTAAATAAAAACAGCATCACACCGTCTCATACCGGTGCTTCAACCACATAAAGCATACATGAATGCACGTGATGCATGACCTAGCATGCACCTATCTACCCTATATGCAATGCAATACTAAATATGCCTACACCAGCAGCTACCTATCTATCGTCGAGTACGGCCAGGTGATCACACACTTCAATCCATGCCATGCTCAAAGCCAGGCATACATAACATCAGGCAACTCGCCTCAGCCATATACAGGCTCACATATCTGTCATGCCACTAGGCAACCGTCATGAAATCCCACGCATACGATAACCAGAATCCAACAGTCTACACCTCTATGTCCTCATACCAAATCATCACATCGTAAACGTCTAAGGCTCATACATCATAATCATATGAGGCTCGCCACAGCCACGTATTGGCACATAACTCATCACGTGCTGTCACACATAGACCGCGTACACTCAATATCATGCATAGAAGATTAGATCTCTCATCCACAATGAACAACACGTATAGGTTAACATGCCAATGCTCTCAAGTTTCTAGTCTCTAAAGCTTAAACATAGATTCAACAACCTTCCACAAGTTCCAACAAGTCTCTAACATGTCTTTCGCATTCCCTAATAGCTTCCCTAAATTCACATTATCTCATACATGTCATAATAGTCAGCAACAATGAGCTAAAACCGATCAGGGAATGAATACCGAAAAAAGACAGAACAGGCAGAACAGAAGATCGGGACCCTGCAGTCCTTTCCGCGCGGTCTGCATCGACTGCGCGGACAAAACTGCGCCAAGCCACGCGGCCAAAACTGCGCGCTTCCTCGACCTCAACCATGCCACAATTGCGCGGTCCTCGCGGGCGCGAACGCGGGCTATGCGAACTACCGTTCGACACGAAACCAAAAACAGAATTCAATCAACGAAAGCATCGTAAAACCCTTGCATGTTCTATTGAACGAAGTTTTCTACAACTTGCAAGCCTCGAAAGCCACTCCAACCTCTCCGATTCGTCCGACGAACACCGAAACCCTAGATTCAATAATCGTCAAAATTGATCTACCACAACCCTCCAAAACCTCAGAACTTACTAGAAAAAGGTCTACTACACTTACCTCGCAAAACTGATCGGATAGAATCCCAACAACGAATCCGGATCGAACAACGTGACACAAGGATTTGAGAGCACCAAAAAGCTCTGAGGCAACGTCAAGAAATCGGTCACTGCAGAAATGAACTGCCTAGGGTTAGAAAAATGGGATAAAAACTGATCCGTCATGGGCCGAAGCCCATTGGGCCGTCGACCCACTCCCGCAGTCCACGCCGCGCGGTCCTTGCGGACCACGCGGTCAAGCCTCAAAGTCCGGGACATTACATGCCCAGAATCCTCCATTGACCTTCAAACATTTTGTGCATCCGATTGTACCATTGAGTGTATGGGGGGGTAGTGGCGACATCGTTTATATACCATCGCAAAGGTGCTCTACGTTTAAGTTGTTCGTGTTCGCCAATAAACCTCCCCCATTTGCAAGAAGGTCTTTGACGGTAGTTCCCACTTCAGCAGAAGTCACATTAAATGGGTGCAAGATATGAGTCACGTATTTTGAAACATACAACATGGGCACAAGAGGCTCGTTCCCCTCGATTGGTGAACGATTGTGAAAGAATTTGGGAGAAGGGCACAACAGTCTCTTTGAAGGTAGGAAAAACTGAAGAAGAATCCATTGGTGAATGATTGTGAGAGAATTTGGGAGAAAAAACAAAAATCAAAAGAGTTTTGAAGTGTTTTGGTGGAAGATGAAAGGGAGGAAGTATGAAACCCCTTTTAAGGGTACAGTCACCCCTAAAAAAGCTAAACCATCACAGAGCAACTGATAAGACAGGTGATAATGGCATGATTACTTAGCATTTAATGTTGAACCTTTTTCATGGCTATCTTCGTGGGTACTCTAAAAATGTGTAATAATTGCCTTAGTGCCCTTATTGGCTATTAAAAACGTATCAAATTATGTGCCATCCGATGGCACCAAATTGAAGATGTTTTTTTTGGGGGAGGGGGGGGGGGCATTTGTTAACACTAAGAATTCAATCTAATTTTGGATTTCATTTTTACAATATATATATATATATATATATATATATATATATTTTGTCTCGCCTAAAACCCGATGGTCACCCTGACTAATCGGATGAAGGCCACAAAAGGTTAAGTTTGGGTGAAGAGCTTGATCGAATCAAAGGTTCTTAAATTACCATCGGATGGATCAAATGAGCAGTAATTTTGGAATTTATCCTACAATCAAGAGCCTATCGGGTACAAGGGGAGGCTCAAAAGTAAGAAGAGAAGACCAATCAAGGAAAGTACCCGATAGAGGTGTCCATTAGATGGAATAAACAGTTGATTTTTTAAGCCACGTGTCTCTTCAAGAATTTGGTAGTTCCGTTATTCCATTACAAACCCCTATAAATAATTGTTTTTGCATTGGAAAAGGCACGCATAATCAACCTACAATTAATGATGATTTGTGTGTCATTCCTAAGATAGAATTTATTGCTTTATAATGTTAATTTATTATGTGT